>SJYW01005268.1:1214518-1227625 GCA_006410735.1 Raphicerus campestris | reverse complement strand
TCTTGCTATTCTTTGGAACTCTGCATTCAGATGTCCAACACAATTTTCACAATTATTCCTTATTAGCATGAAATATAGTGCTTGTTTGAACTACACATAAATACACACACACTTGGCCTAAATCAACCACACACACTCATTTATTTTATCTTCTCATTAATTGGATCCTCCAGCTTCCTAATGTTGCTTTCTTTTTAACATTAACGTGTTGTTCTTCCTTACATCAAAGTTCCCCACATTATATGAAGAGCTCAGTCTTTTGTGTGTCATGCATGCATCATCATGTCTCATTCATGCATCATTGTGTAGGGGCTTCTTTAGCATGTTTGTTTAAAACGCAGTCAGCTGATTAGTCTATAAACCGTCCCAGTTGGTCTTTTTGTTTGTTTGTTTTTCCCCAGAGCTACTAGAAATCTTAAAGCTTGGTCTCTTCTAGGAATGGTAAAAATATTCAGAGGCAGAGTATCAGGTAATACCTCAAAGCGTAGGCTTCTAGTTTGGAGACTAGAATTACTTGCTGTTTCAGACGCAACACAAAACACAGCACAACACAGAACTCTGGACCCAGTTCCCAGCCTCTCTGATCTTCATCTTTGTCATCCATAGAGTGGGGGGTAAATGGTCTTTATATTTCAGGTAAGAATCAAAGTACTTGATTCACAAACAGCTTGATCCGTTGGGATAGACATGCTATTCAAGTGGTCATTCATATACTCATTTACTTATTATCTCGTTCACTTAGTCAACTCAACTCAATTAACTTGTAGATAGTAGAGGAAGAATTAGAATCCGGGCAGTTGTTTCTAAGTCTAGTGCTCTTTTCTAGTTTGTTCTACTGTCCACAAATCCACTCAACAAATTAGTAATTGTTCAGTTCAGTTCACTTCAGTCACTCAGTCGTGTCTGACTCTTTGTGACCCCATAAATCGCAGCATGCCAGACCTCCCTGTCCATCACCAAACTCCTGGAGTTTATCCAAACTCATGTCCATCGAGTGGCTGATTCCATCCAGCCATCTCATCCTCTGTCGTCCCCTTCTCCTCCTGCCCCCAATCCCTCCCTGCATCAGAGCCTTTTCCAATGAGTCAACTCTTCACATGAGGTGGCCGAAGTACTGGAGTTTGGGCAGTACCAAATGTGCTCCAAACCCTATTCTAGATGCTGGAGATAAAAATGTGAGTAAGACACAGTCCAGGCCTTAGGAAGCTCCTGGTCTGTTTAGAGGCAACAGATAAACTGGTTGTTTNCAGTACCAAATGTGCTCCAAACCCTATTCTAGATGCTGGAGATAAAAATGTGAGTAAGACACAGTCCAGGCCTTAGGAAGCTCCTGGTCTGTTTAGAGGCAACAGATAAACTGGTTGTTTTGCATGTGTTGTGAAGAATGTATAAGAAGAATGAACCAGGTGCCATGGTGATATGAGAGAGCATGTGATTCATTTTGTCGGTGGCTTAAACATTCTGCTGTCATTATAAGGAGAATCCGGATAACATGGAGATTTTCTTTGTGGTGAAATGATTAATCTGTAAGCCCTGGAGGAGCCTGGTTTTCACAGAAGCAGAAAAAGAGTGAAATATAAAGAGTGCTGGATTGAAAATCAGGGCACCACATGTCTAGTTGTAGGTCTGATGCTTTCTAGCTGCTTGGCCTTAGAAAAATCATCACCTTTATATTTTCCTAAAAAATTGTTTCACCAGAATATAAAGGGCTTGAAAGGGAGATACTAGATCATGAGTAATAAGCAGGTTTTGCTCACCAATACTTAGGGATTTGTGGGGACCCTTTTCCAAACTGTGAAATATTTGAGGCCATGTCTGTGCTTGGAAGTGTAGAGTACCGTGGTCAAAGAAGCTTGTCTGCCATAAGCATCAGAAGAAGGTTCTGAGATATAAAAGAAAATGTGATTTTTGAGAGTGAAAGTGAATAGCAAAGCTAGAACCATGTTTCTTCTGCAAAGGCCATTGCCACTAATTAAAGTAAGAGGAAAGAAAGTAAAAGTGAAGTCTCTCAGTCATGTCCAACTCTTTGCAACCCCATGGACTGTAGCCTACCGGGCTCCTTGGACCATGGGATTTTCCAGGCATGAATACTGGAGTGGGTTGCTGTTTCCTTCTCCAGGACATCTTCCCAACCCAGGAATCGAACCCAGATCTCCCAAATTGTAGATAGACGTTTTACCATCTGAGCTACCAGGGAAGCCTAAATTAAGAGGAGGTTTGTACAAACAGAATGCACAGCACGCTGACTATTCAAACCCAAAGAACTCTGGTTGAAGGTGTGTCTTTAAGCAGTGGTAGGGCCAGGTAAATCAAGTGTTAGGAGATTTTTTAAGTAATCTGGTCATTTTGTAAGTTATCAAATTCACTTGACTGCCCTTGACCATAATGCTTCCGTTCTTCCTATCTGGCAAAGTAGTCATTATACTGTGTGTGTGGGTGTCAGCTGTTGGGTAGATTCATTTATCATACCACTTCCGCCATGACTGCTTTCCACTAGTCTCTCTTTGGCTCATTCTCCATATGATAAATGACATCAATGATTCAATGGACATGAGTTTGAGCAAGCTCCAGAAGATGGTGAAGGACAGGGAAGCCTGGCATGCCTTAGTCCATAGGGTCGCAAAGAGTTGGACACAGCTGAACGATTGAACAATGGAAAACAACCACGTGATAAAATCTTTGTAACTGCTTAGGAATCGCTGGAAGTCACATCCCTGGAAATCTGGGAAGTGATTTTCCCTGTTGGATGATGGATTCCCCCCATGATTGGAGGCTGCAGAAGGAAATCACCTGGTCTTAGAAGTGCTCCTCCTCCCTCCCATTCAGACTCTTTGGTTATGTTCTTTATCAGATGTGGGATGACATGACTTTTCTCATAGTTGCTGCCATCACAGTTTTAGATTGTCTGCTACCTGGCATAGGTAATGATGTTATAATGTATATGGTGGGAGAGAATCTCGTGGACAGAAGAGCCTGGTGGGCTGCTGTCCATGGGGTCGCACAGAGTCGGACACAACTGAAGAGACTTAGCATGCATGCATGCGTTGGAGAAGGAAATAGCAACCCACTCCAGTATTCTTACCTGGAGAATCCCAGGGACAGAGGAGCCTGGTGGGCTGCCATCTATGGGACTGCACAGAGTTGGACACTATGAAGCGACTTAGCAGCAGCAGCAGCTACAATGAGACCCTGAGATGTCTGGACTCAGAGGCCCCCAAACAAGATCCAAGTTCAGGTAATATTCTACTGCAGAAGCTTGCCTGCTATCTTATAACCTATTCCAAGGAGGTACAACATATCTGGTCTAGTTGGCTTCAGGGAATCTACTTACAGATTTCCTTTTTTCTAGATCTTATCAGTAAAGAAATGAGTTGTATGGATAAACTCAATGACCCTTTTGGAATGCTTAGGGTTGATAATGCCAGTATTGGGGTTTCTGGTCTTGGACTCACATCCTGAGAGTAGGATTCACACAACAGGCAAGCTGACCCAACAGCCCTGTGGTTCTCAAGTAGAGGCACCCTGTCACCTAATAGCACCTACTAATGTCACTTACCCTTTCTCCCTCTGTCTTTTCAACACCCACAAAATATTTAAGGAAGAAAGGGAAGATGATAGTGAGATGCCATTCTCAAGACCTGTCTTTTATCCCTTCGGCTAGAAGGCCTCTCCCACTTCTGTCTCCACCATTATCTATGTTTTAGGGATGCCATCTAGATTTTCCAGACCAACACATGAAATACATAATCTAATTGTACTTCCTTAAGAGAGCTATGAGACACCTTGAGTAAGGGTTGATTCTCTGTTCTTATAAATAAAGTTTTATAAAATTCACCATTTTATATAGTTTTTTGATAAAACCATGCAGATTTCTTTACAGACTACCTGTGGCCTCTATCACACTACAGTGCCAGAGCTGAGTACAGATACCTCATAGACTGTAAAGCCTAAAAGGTTACAATTTGGGCTTCTAGAAAAATTGTTTGTCACCTCCCCATTCTTTAGGGTAGAGTGTGCATGCTGAACTGACATATGTGTAACATACCAAAAGTTTATTTCTGGCAGGAAGGTAACACATTTGAAATAGCCTTTGGTAGAAAATACAGATTTTCTGCTCACCATGCTGTGGGCGGCAAGGGTCCTGCTTGTTTCTTTTCTTGGCCATGCTCTGCTTGGAGGTTAAAGGATTAAAGTTTGAGTAAGAAATGCAGAATAAGACCATATGTTAGGCGGGGTAGTGGAGGGTAGAGCAGGTCAGCTCCTATGGCTTGATGACTTCATCATCACAGCATTATGCCATCTGGGCTCTTAATGTTCTTCACCTTAATATTTTCTGACAGGTACCCACTTCCTTTTCTTAAAATTTCCTTCCTAAAGTTTGACTGTGTTTCAAAAGGAATGGCCCGTTTCTCAGTTTACCTGCATGTCTTTTTCCTGTTTTCTTTTAGATCTTAGGTCTTGTAGCCCCAAATGTGAGATTCATTTCATAACTTTAAATTCTGAATATTTGTATAAAAGTCCAACTTCCNAGTGCTCTTTTCTAGTTTGTTCTACTGTCCACAAATCCACTCAACAAATTAGTAATTGTTCAGTTCAGTTCACTTCAGTCACTCAGTCGTGTCTGACTCTTTGTGACCCCATAAATCGCAGCATGCCAGACCTCCCTGTCCATCACCAAACTCCTGGAGTTTATCCAAACTCATGTCCATCGAGTGGCTGATTCCATCCAGCCATCTCATCCTCTGTCGTCCCCTTCTCCTCCTGCCCCCAATCCCTCCCTGCATCAGAGCCTTTTCCAATGAGTCAACTCTTCACATGAGGTGGCCGAAGTACTGGAGTTTGGGCAGTACCAAATGTGCTCCAAACCCTATTCTAGATGCTGGAGATAAAAATGTGAGTAAGACACAGTCCAGGCCTTAGGAAGCTCCTGGTCTGTTTAGAGGCAACAGATAAACTGGTTGTTTTGCATGTGTTGTGAAGAATGTATAAGAAGAATGAACCAGGTGCCATGGTGATATGAGAGAGCATGTGATTCATTTTGTCGGTGGCTTAAACATTCTGCTGTCATTATAAGGAGAATCCGGATAACATGGAGATTTTCTTTGTGGTGAAATGATTAATCTGTAAGCCCTGGAGGAGCCTGGTTTTCACAGAAGCAGAAAAAGAGTGAAATATAAAGAGTGCTGGATTGAAAATCAGGGCACCACATGTCTAGTTGTAGGTCTGATGCTTTCTAGCTGCTTGGCCTTAGAAAAATCATCACCTTTATATTTTCCTAAAAAATTGTTTCACCAGAATATAAAGGGCTTGAAAGGGAGATACTAGATCATGAGTAATAAGCAGGTTTTGCTCACCAATACTTAGGGATTTGTGGGGACCCTTTTCCAAACTGTGAAATATTTGAGGCCATGTCTGTGCTTGGAAGTGTAGAGTACCGTGGTCAAAGAAGCTTGTCTGCCATAAGCATCAGAAGAAGGTTCTGAGATATAAAAGAAAATGTGATTTTTGAGAGTGAAAGTGAATAGCAAAGCTAGAACCATGTTTCTTCTGCAAAGGCCATTGCCACTAATTAAAGTAAGAGGAAAGAAAGTAAAAGTGAAGTCTCTCAGTCATGTCCAACTCTTTGCAACCCCATGGACTGTAGCCTACCGGGCTCCTTGGACCATGGGATTTTCCAGGCATGAATACTGGAGTGGGTTGCTGTTTCCTTCTCCAGGACATCTTCCCAACCCAGGAATCGAACCCAGATCTCCCAAATTGTAGATAGACGTTTTACCATCTGAGCTACCAGGGAAGCCTAAATTAAGAGGAGGTTTGTACAAACAGAATGCACAGCACGCTGACTATTCAAACCCAAAGAACTCTGGTTGAAGGTGTGTCTTTAAGCAGTGGTAGGGCCAGGTAAATCAAGTGTTAGGAGATTTTTTAAGTAATCTGGTCATTTTGTAAGTTATCAAATTCACTTGACTGCCCTTGACCATAATGCTTCCGTTCTTCCTATCTGGCAAAGTAGTCATTATACTGTGTGTGTGGGTGTCAGCTGTTGGGTAGATTCATTTATCATACCACTTCCGCCATGACTGCTTTCCACTAGTCTCTCTTTGGCTCATTCTCCATATGATAAATGACATCAATGATTCAATGGACATGAGTTTGAGCAAGCTCCAGAAGATGGTGAAGGACAGGGAAGCCTGGCATGCCTTAGTCCATAGGGTCGCAAAGAGTTGGACACAGCTGAACGATTGAACAATGGAAAACAACCACGTGATAAAATCTTTGTAACTGCTTAGGAATCGCTGGAAGTCACATCCCTGGAAATCTGGGAAGTGATTTTCCCTGTTGGATGATGGATTCCCCCCATGATTGGAGGCTGCAGAAGGAAATCACCTGGTCTTAGAAGTGCTCCTCCTCCCTCCCATTCAGACTCTTTGGTTATGTTCTTTATCAGATGTGGGATGACATGACTTTTCTCATAGTTGCTGCCATCACAGTTTTAGATTGTCTGCTACCTGGCATAGGTAATGATGTTATAATGTATATGGTGGGAGAGAATCTCGTGGACAGAAGAGCCTGGTGGGCTGCTGTCCATGGGGTCGCACAGAGTCGGACACAACTGAAGAGACTTAGCATGCATGCATGCGTTGGAGAAGGAAATAGCAACCCACTCCAGTATTCTTACCTGGAGAATCCCAGGGACAGAGGAGCCTGGTGGGCTGCCATCTATGGGACTGCACAGAGTTGGACACTATGAAGCGACTTAGCAGCAGCAGCAGCTACAATGAGACCCTGAGATGTCTGGACTCAGAGGCCCCCAAACAAGATCCAAGTTCAGGTAATATTCTACTGCAGAAGCTTGCCTGCTATCTTATAACCTATTCCAAGGAGGTACAACATATCTGGTCTAGTTGGCTTCAGGGAATCTACTTACAGATTTCCTTTTTTCTAGATCTTATCAGTAAAGAAATGAGTTGTATGGATAAACTCAATGACCCTTTTGGAATGCTTAGGGTTGATAATGCCAGTATTGGGGTTTCTGGTCTTGGACTCACATCCTGAGAGTAGGATTCACACAACAGGCAAGCTGACCCAACAGCCCTGTGGTTCTCAAGTAGAGGCACCCTGTCACCTAATAGCACCCACTAATGTCACTTACCCTTTCTCCCTCTGTCTTTTCAACACCCACAAAATATTTAAGGAAGAAAGGGAAGATGATAGTGAGATGCCATTCTCAAGACCTGTCTTTTATCCCTTCGGCTAGAAGGCCTCTCCCACTTCTGTCTCCACCATTATCTATGTTTAAGGGATGCCATCTAGATTTTCCAGACCAACACATGAAATACATAATCTAATTGTACTTCCTTAAGAGAGCTATGTGAGACACCTTGAGTAAGGGTTGATTCTCTGTTCTTATAAATAAAGTTTTATAAAATTCACCATTTTATATAGTTGTTTTGATAAAACCATGCAGATTTCTTTACAGACTACCTGTGGCCTCTATCACACTACAGTGCCAGAGCTGAGTACAGATACCTCATAGACTGTAAAGCCTAAAAGGTTACAATTTGGGCTTCTAGAAAAATTGTTTGTCACCTCCCTGTTCTTTAGGGTAGAGTGTGCATGCTGAACTGACATATGTGTAACATACCAAAAGTTTATTTCTGGCAGGAAGGTAACACATTTGAAATAGCCTTTGGTAGAAAATACAGATTTTCTGCTCACCATGCTGTGGGCGGCAAGGGTCCTGCTTGTTTCTTTTCTTGGCCATGCTCTGCTTGGAGGTTAAAGGATTAAAGTTTGAGTAAGAAATGCAGAATAAGACCATATGTTAGGCGGGGTAGTGGAGGGTAGAGCAGGTCAGCTCCTACGGCTTGATGACTTCATCATCACAGCATTATGCCATCTGGGCTCTTAATGTTCTTCACCTTAATATTTTCTGACAGGTACCCACTTCCTTTTCTTAAAATTTCCTTCCTAAAGTTTGACTGTGTTTCAAAAGGAATGGCCCATTTCTCAGTTTACCTGCATGTCTTTTTCCTGTTTTCTTTTAGATCTTAGGTCTTGTAGCCCCAAATGTGAGATTCATTTCATAACTTTAAATTCTGAATATTTGTATAAAAGTCCAACTTCCTTTTCTTTCTTCCTCAATAAAGAAACTGTAACATATCTGTCAGTAAAAAAAGACTTTGAGATTATTTTCTTATTTTACTCATGTGTGCGTGCACCTATGTGTATCATCCTTTGATATGTTGTCACATGTATACCTTCATGTAAACATCATACTCAAGATACACAACCATGGGTTTATGTTTTAACTGGTTTGTCCATTTTCTGTCTGCTCTGAAGTGGCCACCACCCTCTCTCCTGAGATGTGGCCACTCAAAATGTGGTTCATGAGACACCTGGGGGTGTGTTAGAAACAGAGAACCAGAGGGCTGATCCCAGACGCAATGAATCAGAATCTGCATTTAACAGGTCTGTGGATCCATGCGCATGCTAACATCTGAGAGCTCTGTTCTAAGAAATTTCTACATTTCTTAGTCCATTGGCTTGATATGATTAGTTGGGTAAAACAGGGGAGCATATAGAACCATTGTGAAACTTAGAAGGTAAGTAAGCATGGTCCTTAAGACTGAAAATAAAATCTGAAGTAAAATTCGAGTATCTGTATTTCTGAATGATTCCAGAGGCAACCCTGATGTATATGATATATGAAAAGGGTATATGATGCCAGGGTTCTCAGTATCATTTTCTATTTTTTTTAAAATTCCCCTGGCTACCGCCTCTTGCTTCAAGGCCAACAAAGATTATTTAATGTTGTTGATCAGCTTTTCACCATCCTGTCCATTCTTGAGGCAATTTATTTCATATGTGAGTCAAGTGAGGACCCTTTTTAAGGATGCATACATATAATCATGCATTCTGATGATTGACTCAAAATATTTATTATAATGTTTCCTAAATATATACAAACAGAAAATCAAGCACAACTGCTGGAAGCTTCTAGTTCTTCTAAGACTGTAAAATCACTGGAAATGTACAAATGAAATGTAAAAAATACAATTGAAATCAAAAACATTAATGTAATATGGCAGATAACATTTTCCTGATAATAAATCTCTGCTTACAATATGAATATAGCATGATTGCTATCGTGTAGATTGTTGGAATTTGGTACATCTGTACTGCTGTGTGACTTGTGATATCTTATTTTCCTTACCCTTTTTCTCTGTTTGAATCTCTATAAAACCTTCATCTCCATCCCAGTGTGCCATTTGGTCTTCTCCCTCCACAAATGCATTCAATACTTGTCCATTTAGCCTACCTCTCTTCCATGTAAATTCATCAATTAAAGTAGTAATTCTTATTGTCATTGTAATTAGAAGCATAAACACAAAGAATAACATTACATGACAGCCCTTGGTTGGCAATTATATGACAGTACACACTTGGAAGATGGTTATGCAAAATATATGTTATCATTTTTAAAAGAAAACAACAAATTAGGGGGAAAAATATTGAGGACACTTTGGACATCTACACATAGGGGCTGAGTATTTTCAGCTCATTCTGCAGTGGGAGGCAGGAAGAGAGAAACTCACNTTTTTCCCCCTAATTTGTTGTTATCATTTTTAAAAGAAAACAACAAATTAGGGGGAAAAATATTGAGGACACTTTGGACATCTACACATAGGGGCTGAATATTTTCAGCTCATTCTGCAGTGGGAGGCAGGAAGAGAGAAACTCACACATGTGGCCTTGGAGGGAGAGAAGTCTAGGATCTACTTTTGGCAGTTCCATTTACTAGATGCGTCTCCGGGGATAAGTTTCTTAGCATCTCTGTATCTTGGCTTCCTTATGTATATAATGGGGATGATCATTACCTAGTTCATAAGCCAAGGAATAGGTAGGATATTCAAAGAAAGCCCTTAGCCTGGTCTTAGCACATGAGAAGGACTCGATTATCAGTAGTTATCTTAAATAGAATAAATAATTACTGCTGTTTTATTATAGATCTAGACATTTATTAATCTGACACGTGTCTCTTTATGATATTTGCTTCATTGTATTCTCAAGAGATGTTCTCTACTTTCTTCAGTGACTTCTTGATTGTGGCAGAGGTGAAAGGCTCATTAAAACACTGGAGCATTGAGTTGGCCAAAAAGTTTGTTTGGGTTTTTCCATAACATCTTACAAAAGAACCTGCACAAACCTTTTGGCCAGCTCAACATTTAGCACTGGACTCAAAGCACCATTGTTGCTCCTATTGTTCCTTCTCTGCTGTTCTTGCTGAAGCTGCCTCCTGAATCTTTCTGCTTTACGGCTTCATTTATTTTCCACTGGAGCCAATCTAGTAGGGGATTCTCTCCCAACAGTGATTCTCTCCTGCCCTGTCCTAGGGCAGGACACTGCTAAGATATGATTGCTTTTGTTAATTGTCCTTTTGCTTTTAATTTTCATTAATGAAGCCTGAATAACTTGAATGAAGGTAAAAAAGATATCTCAAAACAGAGAAGTACAGTATCTTATTTTGCCATCACATCTTCCTTGTTTCATGCAGTAGGGATTAAACAATTGAATCCCCAAACTTGAAAATGTAGGCTTTGGGTTCTCTGAAGAGATATGTAGGATTTTTTGATTGGCAACCCCATTTTTGTGTGTGAGCTTACTTCTAGTTTCTATCAGCGTAGAGATTGTCCTAATACAAGTAGATTCAGGATGTCTAATAGAGGTGTGTGTGTTAGTTGCTCAGTCATGTCTGACTCTTTGAGACCCCATGGGCTATAGTCCACCAGGCTCCCCTATCCATGAGATTTTCCAGGCAAGAATACTGAACTGGGTTGCCATTTGAGAAGGTAAATGAAGGAAAGGAAGAAGTAGGGCAGGGAAAGAAGAAGAATCTAAGCAAAACATGTTTGTAACAGTTTTACTAATAAAAAGAGGTAAACCATGAGCTAAACCAAGACTTCAACCCTAAAAACCTTCATTTAGTTTATATTTGTACATCTCTGACGTATGCATCCAATGCAGTAATACCCTGGGATGTACAACCAACGTACCGGCCGTTATTGTTAGACTGTCTAGCACTGTCTTGCAGTAGAGAAGCACTGACCTCAGCATTTCCAGCTAATTATAGGTCTACAATTACCTTTCACATTCCTTGAGTGTTCTTTGTAATTTTAGATTAGATATGCAACAGCAGAAACAGTTTGACCTGGACGTGTTGGCTTGCTGTATGAGGCAGCTGTTAACCATCAGAGGTGGTTTTATTCTTGTGAAGGGTTAAGTAATTTGAGGGGCTAAAACTATGAGCAATAAATAACCATCGACACTCACCAAAGGAAGTACTCCTTAGATAAGAGAATAGAGCTGGAATTGATGCGGACATTAGTCTGATAAAACGTCACGTCAACTGAGATTTATCTCCAGATGATTTAGTTGGCAAAGTGTCTGCACCAAAACCTACCCTTGAGCATAGAGGTCAATGAGAATGAGCTAACAGAAACCAGCTCTTTTGAAAATGCAATCAGAAGCCTGTGTTCTTAAGACAATAGTTCAACAGCTGTTACCAAAGTACCGTGGTGAGAGCAGAAACAAAATGGCCAACCATACTCAAGACTGAACTGCAAGTCCTTGTAAATGCAGAGTCCAAAGTTCAGTTCAGTCCTGTCCAACTCTGCAGCTCCATGGACTACAAAACATCAGGCCTCCCTTCCATCACCAACTCCCAGAGCTTGCTCAAACTCATGTCCATCGAGTCGGTGATGCCATTCAACCATCTCATCCTCTATCATCCCCTTCTCCTCCCACCTTCAATCTTCCCCAGCATCAGGGTCTTTTCCAAAGAGTCAACTCTTCGCATCAAGTGGTCAAAGTATTTGAGTTTCAGCTTCAGCATCAGTCCTTCCAGTGAATATTCAGGACTGATTTCCTTTAGGATTGGCTGGTTGGATTTCCTTGCGGTCCAAGGGACTCTCAAGAGTCTTCTCCAACACCCAGTTAAAAAGTATCAATTCTTCAGTGCTCAGCTTTCTTTACAGTCCAACTCTCACATCCATTTATGCCTATTGGAAAAACCATAGCTTTGACTAGACGGACCTTTGCCAGCAAAGTAATGTCTCTGCTTTTTAATATGCTATCTAGGTTGGTCATAACTTTTTTCCCAAGGAGCAAGCGTCTATTAAATTTCATGGCTGCAGTCACCATCTGCAGTGATTTTGGAGCCCAGGAAAATAAAGTCTGTCACTGTTTCCCCATCTATTTGCCATGAAGTGATGGGACCAGATGCCATGGTCTTAGTTTTTTGAATGTTGAGTTTTAAGCCAACTTTTTCACTCTTCTCTTTCACTTTCATCAAGAAGTTCTTTAGTTCTTTTTTGCTTTCTGGCCATAAGGGTGGTGTCATCTGCATATCTGAGGTTATTGATATTTCTCCTGGCAATCTTGATTCTAGCTTGTACTTCATCCCACCCAGCATTTCTCATGATGTACTCTGCATTTAAGTTAAATACGCAGGGTGACAATATACAGCCTTAACATACTCCTTTTCCAGTTTGGAGCTAGTGTGTTGTTCCATGTCCAGTTCTAACTATTCCCTCTTGACCTGCAAAGTTAAGAGAGTAAATAGCATGTGGCATCAAACTGAGGTCAAGTGACCCAGGATCTGCCACTGTGAGATCAGTTGCTGAAGATTCATTCCTGGCCTATTTCACACTGCCTCAGGGCAGGTAGGCCTCTCAGTCCACAGGTATGAACTGAGAATAAGAAGAAGATGGAAGGGTAAAGTATTTCAGGAGACTGTCACCAGTAGGGCGGGCACAGTAGAAATCTGATTTCTTTGCCTTTATATACTGTGGGATAAAATGGCATTGTGGAAAGCTTTGAAGATGAATACACTCAGATTAAAATTCTAGTCTACCCATTCTGTGGGTAAGGTATTTAGCTTTCTGGGCTACTGTGTTATCTGTAAAGTAGATATAAGAATACACAGGGTTGGGATTTCCCTGCTGGTCCAGCTGTTAAGATTCAGAACTTCCACTGCAGGGCACATGGGGTCAATTCTTGGTTTGGAAACTAAGATTCTGCATGCCGCATGGTGTGACCAAAAAA
>SJYW01005268.1:1194060-1205825 GCA_006410735.1 Raphicerus campestris | reverse complement strand
CTTTCTTCCTCAATAAAGAAACTGTAACATATCTGTCAGTAAAAAAAGACTTTGAGATTATTTTCTTATTTTACTCATGTGTGCGTGCACCTATGTGTATCATCCTTTGACATGTTGTCACATGTATACCTTCATGTAAACATCATACTCAAGATACACAACCATGGGTTTATGTTTTAACTGGTTTGTCCATTTTCTGTCTGCTCTGAAGTGGCCACCACCCTCTCTCCTGAGATGTGGCCACTCAAAATGTGGTTCATGAGACACCTGGGAGTGTGTTAGAAAGAGAGAACCAGAGGGCTGATCCCAGACGCAATGAATCAGAATCTGCATTTAACAGGTCTGTGGATCCATGCGCATGCTAACATCTGAGAGCTCTGTTCTAAGAAATTTCTACATTTCTTAGTCCATTGGCTTGATATGATTAGTTGGGTAAAACAGGGGAGCATATAGAACCATTGTGAAACTTAGAAGGTAAGTAAGCATGGTCCTTAAGACTGAAAATAAAATCTGAAGTAAAATTCGAGTATCTGTATTTCTGAATGATTCCAGAGGCAACCCTGATGTATATGATATATGAAAAGGGTATATGATGCCAGGGTTCTCAGTATCATTTTCTATTTTTTTAAAAATTCCCCTGGCTACCGCCTCTTGCTTCAAGGCCAACAAAGATTATTTAATGTTGTTGATCAGCTTTTCACCATCCTGTCCATTCTTGAGGCAATTTATTTCATATGTGAGTCAAGTGAGGACCCTTTTTAAGGATGCATACATATAATCATGCATTCTGATGATTGACTCAAAATATTTATTATAATGTTTCCTAAATATATACAAACAGAAAATCAAGCACAACTGCTGGAAGCTTCTAGTTCTTCTAAGACTGTAAAATCACTGGAAATGTACAAATGAAATGTAAAAAATACAATTGAAATCAAAAACATTAATGTAATATGGCAGATAACATTTTCCTGATAATAAATCTCTGCTTACAATATGAATATAGCATGATTGCTATCGTGTAGATTGTTGGAATTTGGTACATCTGTACTGCTGTGTGACTTGTGATATCTTATTTTCCTTACCCTTTTTCTCTGTTTGAATCTCTATAAAACCTTCATCTCCATCCCAGTGTGCCATTTGGTCTTCTCCCTCCACAAATGCATTCAATACTTGTCCATTTAGCCTACCTCTCTTCCATGTAAATTCATCAATTAAAGTAGTAATTCTTATTGTCATTGTAATTAGAAGCATAAACACAAAGGATAACATTACATGACAGCCCTTGGTTGGCAATTATATGACAGTACACACTTGGAAGATGGTTATGCAAAATATGTGTTATCATTTTTAAAAGAAAACAACAAATTAGGGGGAAAAATATTGAGGACACTTTGGACATCTACACATAGGGGCTGAATATTTTCAGCTCATTCTGCAGTGGGAGGCAGGAAGAGAGAAACTCACACATGTGGCCTTGGAGGGAGAGAAGTCTAGGATCTACTTTTGGCAGTTCCATTTACTAGATGCGTCTCCGGGGATAAGTTTCTTAGCATCTCTGTATCTTGGCTTCCTTATGTATATAATGGGGATGATCATTACCTCGTTCATAAGCCAAGGAATAGGTAGGATATTCAAAGAAAGCCCTTAGCCTGGTCTTAGCACATGAGAAGGACTCGATTATCAGTAGTTATCTTAAATAGAATAAATAATTACTGCTGTTTTATTATAGATCTAGACATTTATTAATCTGACACGTGTCTCTTTATGATATTTGCTTCATTGTATTCTCAAGAGATGTTCTCTACTTTCTTCAGTGACTTCTTGATTGTGGCAGAGGTGAAAGGCTCATTAAAACACTGGAGCATTGAGTTGGCCAAAAAGTTTGTTTGGGTTTTTCCATAACATCTTACAAAAGAACCTGCACAAACCTTTTGGCCAGCTCAACATTTAGCACTGGACTCAAAGCACCATTGTTGCTCCTATTGTTCCTGCTCTGCTGTTCTTGCTGTAGCTGCGTCCTGAATCTTTCTGCTTTACAGCTTCATTTATTTTCCACTGGAGCCAATCTAGTAGGGGATTCTCTCCCAACAGTGATTCTCTCCTGCCCTGTCCTAGGGCAGGACACTGCTAAGATATGATTGCTTTTGTTAATTGTCCTTTTGCTTTTAATTTTCATTAATGAAGCCTGAATAACTTGAATGAAGGTAAAAAAGATATCTCAAAACAGAGAAGTACAGTATCTTATTTTGCCATCACATCTTCCTTGTTTCATGCAGTAGGGATTAAACAATTGAATCCCCAAACTTGAAAATGTAGGCTTTGGGTTCTCTGAAGAGATATGTAGGATTTTTTGATTGGCAACCCCATTTTTGTGTGTGAGCTTACTTCTAGTTTCTATCAGCGTAGAGATTGTCCTAATACAAGTAGATTCAGGATGTCTAATAGAGGTGTGTGTGTTAGTTGCTCAGTCATGTCTGACTCTTTGAGACCCCATGGCCTATAGTCCACCAGGCTCCCCTATCCATGAGATTTTCCAGGCAAGAATACTGAACTGGGTTGCCATTTGAGAAGGTAAATGAAGGAAAGGAAGAAGTAGGGCAGGGAAAGAAGAAGAATCTAAGCAAAACATGTTTGTAACAGTTTTACTAATAAAAAGAGGTAAACCATGAGCTAAACCAAGACTTCAACCCTAAAAACCTTCATTTAGTTTATATTTGTACATCTCTGACGTTTGCATCCAATGCAGTAATACCCTGGGATGTACAACCAACGTACCGACCGTTATTGTTAGACTGTCTAGCACTGTCTTGCAGTAGAGAAGCACTGACCTCAGCATTTCCAGCTAATTATAGGTCTACAATTACCTTTCACATTCCTTGAGTGTTCTTTGTAATTTTAGATTAGATATGCAACAGCAGAAACAGTTTGACCTGGACGTGTTGGCTTGCTGTATGAGGCAGCTGTTAACCATCAGAGGTGGTTTTATTCTTGTGAAGGGTTAAGTAATTTGAGGGGCTAAAACTATGAGCAATAAATAACCATCGACACTCACCAAAGGAAGTACTCCTTAGATAAGAGAATAGAGCTGGAATTGATGCGGACATTAGTCTGATAAAACGTCACGTCAACTGAGATTTATCTCCAGATGATTTAGTTGGCAAAGTGTCTGCACCAAAACCTACCCTTGAACATAGAGGTCAATGAGAATGGGCTAACAGAAACCAGCTCTTTTGAAAATGCAATCAGAAGCCTGTGTTCTTAAGACAATAGTTCAACAGCTGTTACCAAAGTATCGTGGTGAGAGCAGAAACAAAATGGCCAACCACACTCAAGACTGAACTGCAAGTCCTTGTAAATGCAGAGTCCAAAGTTCAGTTCAGTCACTCAGTCCTGTCCAACTCTACAACTCCATGGACTACAAAACATCAGGCCTCCCTTCCATCACCAACTCCAAGAGCTTGCTCAAACTCATGTCCATCGAGTCAGTGATGGCCATTCAACCATCTCATCCTCTATCATCCCCTTCTCCTCCCACCTTCAATCTTCCCCAGCATCAGGGTCTTTTCCAAAGAGTCAACTGTTCGCATCAAGTGGTCAAAGTATTTGAGTTTCAGCTTCAGCATCAGTCCTTCCAGTGAATATTCAGGACTGATTTCCTTTAGGATTGGCTGGTTGGATTTCCTTGAGGTCCAAGGGACTCTCAAGAGTCTTCTCCAACACCCAGTTAAAAAGCATCAATTCTTCAGTGCTCAGCTTTCTTTATAGTCCAACTCTCACATCCATTTATGACTATTGGAAAAACCATAGCTTTGACTAGACGGACCTTTGCCAGCAAAGTAATGTCTCTGCTTTTTAATATGCTATCTAGGTTGGTCATAACTTTTTTTCCAAGGAGCAAGCGTCTATTAAATTTCATGGCTGCAGTCACCATCTGCAGTGATTTTGGAGCCCAGGAAAATAAAGTCTGTCACTGTTTCCCCATCTATTTGCCACGAAGTGATGGGACCAGATGCCATGGTCTTAGTTTTTTGAATGTTGAGTTTTAAGCCAACTTTTCTTCTCTTTCACTTTCATCAAGAAGCTCTTTAGTTCTTCTTTGCTTTCTGGCCATAAGGGTGGTGTCATCTGCATATCTGAGGTTATTGATATTTCTCCTGGCAAACTTGATTCTAGCTTGTACTTCATCCCACCCAGCGTTTCTCATGATGTACTCTGCATATAAGTTAAATAAGCAGGGTGACGATATACAGCCTTAACATACTCCTTTTCCAGTTTGGAGCTAGTGTGTTGTTCCATGTCCAGTTCTAACTATTCCTTCTTGACCTGCAAAGTTAAGAGAGTAAATAGCATGTGGCATCAAACTGAGGTCAAGTGACCCAGGATCTGCCACTGTGAGATCAGTTGCTGAAGATTCATTCCTGGCCTATTTCACACTGCCTCAGGGCAGGTAGGCCTCTCAGTCCACAGGTATGAACTGAGAATAAGAAGAAGATGGAAGGGTAAAGTATTTCAGGAGACTGTCACCAGTAGGGCGGGCACAGTAGAAATCTGATTTCTTTGCCTTTATATACTGTGGGATAAAATGGCATTGTGGAAAGCTTTGAAGATGAATACACTCAGATTAAAATTCTAGTCTACCCATTCTGTGGGTAAGGTATTTAGCTTTCTGGGCTACTGTGTTATCTGTAAAGTAGATATAAGAATACACAGGGTTGGGATTTCCCTGCTGGTCCAGCTGTTAAGATTCAGAACTTCCACTGCAGGGCACATGGGGTCAATTCTTGGTTTGGAAACTAAGATTCTGCATGCCGCATGGTGTGACCAAAAAATAAAAATTTTTAAAAAATCATAAAAAAATGCACAGGGTTAATTTGTGATGATTAAATGAATATATTTGAAGTACCAGTACAGTACAGACAATCTGAAATCTTTATTAATATCTTGGAAAAGAGTCTTTAGTTGTGTGTCTTGGGTCTTTGCCCCTCTCCATTTATAATTCTCTTGAAGATACATGGTCAGGGTAAAGAGCTGGTACAATAGCTCATTTGATCAATAACAGACTTAAGATTCAAAAGAATCTCAACAAGAAGGGAGAATGATCTTAAAATGAAATGTATAAATTATAGAAGGATTATATAAAATCCTGACCTTAGAATTTAAAAATGTCATTGCCTTAATTCTGAGTGAAAGAGACCTCATTCAAATAGATGACTATGTGTTAACAATGTAAAATCCTAGAAAAATTCTTTTACAGTTGCCTATGTCCTGTGTGCCTTCTAATGCCACATTTTAAGAGAATGTTGACAAATTAGGCATGTCCATGGTGGCACACTATGCTGGGTATCAATCCCAGCTCTACCACTGGGAGTTCTTGAAGGAGTCTGTAACCTCAGTGATAAATGGGTATGGAGGCCTTCTACTTGGTGTAAGCTAAGGATTAAGTTGCATCATGCAAGTAAAGGGTTTAGTACAGTGCCTGGCTTGTAACTGGGAGATATTATTATTCACAGGAAAGAATGGTGAGAATGGTGGCAGTCAAAAAAAAAAAAAGGAAAGAAAAAAGGAATTAAAGAAAGTTGGAGAAATACTCTGCCTGTAAAAGAAAAGCTTAAGTAGGGCTATGATGGTTGTCATCAACCATTTGAATAATGTTAGGTAGAAAAGAGGCTCTTGTTAATCAACCTAATACTAAAAGGCAGCACCAGGACCAACAGATAGGAGTTATGGACCAACAGACAGAAGTTATGGAAAGCTCTGTTTGGTCTCCATAACAGAAATGAGTTTCCATTTGGGAGTGTCTTAATCATTAGAATAAACTTCTTGAGGAGGGAGCAAGCTCTCTATTATTAGGGAAAGCAATTGTAGTAATAGGAGTAATTGAGACTAAAATAGCTCTTAAGGTGTTCCAGTTACTCTTTTAAGGATTCTTTGTTCTTTTTTTTATCTTCATAATATCCATGTGAGTAGGTAGAATTATTATCCTTCCCATTTTACAGATGAAGAAGCTGAAGCACAGAATTTCAATAAATTTCCAAGAAAATGTAATTTAGATATGGCAGAGCTGAGCTTAGGGCCCAGGCTGCCCAACTCTTGAATTCATTCTCTTCACTGCTCTAGGAAGAAAAAGACATGGAGAAGGGCCAAGTGATTGCACGTCCCTTGAAGACTGGAAAGGGCGTTGCCACACTGGATGCAAGATTTGACTCTGTGGCCTCTGCAGGCCTCATTAGGCATCTGTATTTTACAAGACCAAAATGCAAGCAAAAAAGACACGGGAGCTACACAATATGTTCTTATTAATTATGTTTCATATACAGTATCAGTGGTGTATATGGGCCGATCCCAATCTCCCAAGTGTATAGCACAGGGAACTCTACTTAGTGAGTGCTCCATGGTGACCTGAATGGGAAGGAAAGCCAAAAGGGAGAGGGGATATGTGTATGTATGGCTAATCCATTTAGCTGTACACTGAAAATTAACACAGCATCACAAAGCAACTATACTCCAATAAAAATGCATTAAAAGAAAAAGACAGTGGGAAAAGATGATATGAAATGTAAGCACAGATCGTCTTGGGTTGATCTCAACACAAAAAGCTCAAGATATCCATTGAGAACTTATTTACTTCTACCTTACACTTACTTGTTAATAAAAGAATGAACATCTCATTGTCTTGTCCTAGGCAAAACATAATAGATTTGAATTAGGTTTTGGTAGTTGACTAGAATCAGCAAAAAAAAAAAGAGAGAGAGAGAGAGAGAAACTAGTGAGACTCTGTAGAAGAGAAAGGAAATATTAGTTCGTTGAGCAAATATTAACTGAGCACCCACTCTGTGCTGGGATCAGAACATCTACACAGAAGAAAATAAAAACCAATCACTGCAGTGTCCATGCACTTAACTCTTGTAGTCTTTAGGCTTTTCTTACACTTTCATATGCAGTGAGATTTTTCAAGTCTTTAGGGAAATCATAAGTTATACTGTTTTGGAAAGGAGGCTCACATGATATTTTTAAATGATTTGAGTATGAACTGAGTAATTTTACTCTCAGTTCAGGTGCTAAAAGCATATGCTTCAATTCATCTCAGACCAGCTCACCTTTTAGGTCTTACTGCACTAAATACTTTTAATGTACTGCAGTGGGAAAATCTTTGGTCTACAAATTTGGAGTTCTGCTATGCGTGTAATTGATGGCAAACTTTCTACTCTGGACCTCAGCTTTCACATCTGTAAAGTGTAGGGGGGTGACCAAACTATCTGTGTTTCACTTAGGCTTAAAAGTTTCATATTTCTTGGATTTTTATAATTATGCTTATTTCCACCATGAAGATGCCAGATGGCAAACAGCCCTGGCAGTGTGCACAGGACCCAAATTGATTCTGAGAATATGGGGCACTAGTGATTCCTAAGGTCGAAGGAGCTGAAGTGAGCAGAGGCCTCTAGGATCTAGTTCTATTTCTGTAGGCTATAAAAGGCAGGCCTACCTCCATATTAGGAGACATCCGTTAGCTTTCCATATTAGATTTTAAAATTGCCTAACAAAGCCTCCTGAGGCTGTGTTGTGCTTATAGTACTTCCATGTTATGAGGATGAGGCAGGTACCCTATGGCATACAAGGCTTAATTGGCCCCTCTCACCTTTCACTTCTCTCAATCTTCCAAATCATTAAAGAGAAAAATGTTATCTTTGGGTCTGTTGTTTTAAAATAGAGTTCATCCTCTGTGTGAGTTTAGATGGCTTGAATGAATGAGAAGGATAGTCATCATATTCAGCTAAGTTTCTAGAACAGCTCTGCATTAGTAATAAGTTTCCTGGATATTACTGCTTTGTCATCAGACTTCACCATGTAGACCTCATACGCCTCTCTGTGTTGATCTTGCTATTGTTGTTACAGTTATATATGCAGAAAGTTTGCAGTTTTCATGATGTTTTAATAGAGACAATCCAAGGACTTTCCTGGCAGCCCAGTGGTTAAGAATCTGAGCTTCCGCTGCAGGAGTCACAGGTTCCATCCCTGGTCAGGGAACTAAGATTCTATATACTGCATGGTATGGCAAAAATTAAATAAATAAAACCGTTCCGTCTGCTTCTCTTAATTTGATTAGTGATAGCATTTTTATGGTCACTATCTTGACTTGCCTTTCGTTTCATCTGTCTTTTTAAAAAACCTCTTTTTAAGAGTTGGAAGGCTAAAGATAATTTAAAGGGGACTGAGGGAGATTCCTCATTCACATCAGTGCTTTAGAACCAAATAAGGATCTCATTTATGGTGGGAATAGATTAACACATTCTCAGAGGAGTTTTTGGTTCAAAAGATTAAACTTTAAAGTTAGAGAAAGTGATCCAAACGTGAGAAAGAAAGCCAGAGGAATGACTTTCTAGATTGAGTGTAAACTGTTTTACAGACTGAATGTTTGTGTGCGCTCAAAACTCACATGTTGAAATCTAACCCTTAAGGTGATAGCATTAGATATTGAAGACTTTGAGAGATCATTACATCATGAGGGTGGAGCCCTCATGAGTGGGATTTGTGCCCTTATACAAGAGGCTCTTGATAGCTCCTTCCCACCTTCTGCCATGTCAGGACACAGCTAGAAGATGGCCATCTATGACCCAGGAAACCAACTCTCATGGACAGTAAAACTGTTGCTGTCTTGATCTTGTACTTTTCTTCAGATCTGTGAAAGATAAGTTTGTTGCTGAAGCCACCTAGTATATGGTCTTTTTAAACAATAGCTAATTGATTGATTTATGGCCGTGCTGGGTCTTTGTCGCTACACGTGGGCTTTCTCTGGCTGTGGAGAGTGTGGGCTGTGCTTCATCACAGTCATCAAGCTTCTCGTGGTGGCTTTTCTTGCTGCCGAGGCCAGGCTCTAGCGCAACAACAGTAGTTGCTGAGTAGTTGTGGCACACCCAGGGCTAGTTGCTCCACGGCTTGTGGGATCTTCCTGGATGAGGAATCAAATCCATGTTCCCTGCATTGGCAGGTGGATTCTTAACCCCCGGAATGCCAGGGAAGTCCTGGTCATTTTTTGTTGTGGAATCCCCAAAAGGACTAAGACAAAGTTATATTTCAGTTATATATTCTAATTCTTAAAAAGTGTTTTAGCTTTCCTTTTGCAAACAGGATGGCATGGNAGAAGAAAATAAAAACCAATCACTGCAGTGTCCATGCACTTAACTCTTGTAGTCTTTAGGCTTTTCTTACACTTTCATATGCAGTGAGATTTTTCAAGTCTTTAGGGAAATCATAAGTTATACTGTTTTGGAAAGGAGGCTCACATGATATTTTTAAATGATTTGAGTATGAACTGAGTAATTTTACTCTCAGTTCAGGTGCTAAAAGCATATGCTTCAATTCATCTCAGACCAGCTCACCTTTTAGGTCTTACTGCACTAAATACTTTTAATGTACTGCAGTGGGAAAATCTTTGGTCTACAAATTTGGAGTTCTGCTATGCGTGTAATTGATGGCAAACTTTCTACTCTGGACCTCAGCTTTCACATCTGTAAAGTGTAGGGGGGTGACCAAACTATCTGTGTTTCACTTAGGCTTAAAAGTTTCATATTTCTTGGATTTTTATAATTATGCTTATTTCCACCATGAAGATGCCAGATGGCAAACAGCCCTGGCAGTGTGCACAGGACCCAAATTGATTCTGAGAATATGGGGCACTAGTGATTCCTAAGGTCGAAGGAGCTGAAGTGAGCAGAGGCCTCTAGGATCTAGTTCTATTTCTGTAGGCTATAAAAGGCAGGCCTACCTCCATATTAGGAGACATCCGTTAGCTTTCCATATTAGATTTTAAAATTGCCTAACAAAACCTCCTGAGGCTGTGTTGTGCTTATAGTACTTCCATGTTATGAGGATGAGGCAGGTACCCTATGGCATACAAGGCTTAATTGGCCCCTCTCACCTTTCACTTCTCTCAATCTTCCAAATCATTAAAGAGAAAAATGTTATCTTTGGGTCTGTTGTTTTAAAATAGAGTTCATCCTCTGTGTGAGTTTAGATGGCTTGAATGAATGAGAAGGATAGTCATCATATTCAGCTAAGTTTCTAGAACAGCTCTGCATTAGTAATAAGTTTCCTGGATATTACTGCTTTGTCATCAGACTTCACCATGTAGACCTCATACGCCTCTCTGTGTTGATCTTGCTATTGTTGTTACAGTTATATATGCAGAAAGTTTGCAGTTTTCATGATGTTTTAATAGAGACAATCCAAGGACTTTCCTGGCAGCCCAGTGGTTAAGAATCTGAGCTTCCGCTGCAGGAGTCACAGGTTCCATCCCTGGTCAGGGAACTAAGATTCTATATACTGCATGGTATGGCAAAAATTAAATAAATAAAACCGTTCCGTCTGCTTCTCTTAATTTGATTAGTGATAGCATTTTTATGGTCACTATCTTGACTTGCCTTTCGTTTCATCTGTCTTTTTAAAAAACCTCTTTTTAAGAGTTGGAAGGCTAAAGATAATTTAAAGGGGACTGAGGGAGATTCCTCATTCACATCAGTGCTTTAGAACCAAATAAGGATCTCATTTATGGTGGGAATAGATTAACACATTCTCAGAGGAGTTTTTGGTTCAAAAGATTAAACTTTAAAGTTAGAGAAAGTGATCCAAACGTGAGAAAGAAAGCCAGAGGGATGACTTTCTAGATTGAGTGTAAACTGTTTTACAGACTGAATGTTTGTGTGCGCTCAAAACTCACATGTTGAAATCTAACCCTTAAGGTGATAGCATTAGATATTGGAGCCTTTGAGAGATCATTACATCATGAGGGTGGAGCCCTCATGAGTGGGATTTGTGCCCTTATACAAGAGGCTCTTGATAGCTCCTTCCCACCTTCTGCCATGTCAGGACACAGCTAGAAGATGGCCATCTATGACCCAGGAAACCAACTCTCATGGACAGTAAAACTGTTGCTGTCTTGATCTTGTACTTTTCTTCAGATCTGTGAAAGATAAGTTTGTTGCTGAAGCCACCTAGTATATGGTCTTTTTAAACATTAGCTAATTGATTGATTTATGGCCGTGCTGGGTCTTTGTCGCTACACGTGGGCTTTCTCTGGCTGTGGAGAGTGTGGGCTGTGCTTCATCACAGTCATCAAGCTTCTCACGGTGGCTTTTCTTGCTGCAGAGGCCAGGCTCTAGCGCAACAACAGTAGTTGCTGAGTAGTTGTGGCACACCCAGGGCTAGTTGCTCCACGGCTTGTGGGATCTTCCTGGATGAGGAATCAAATCCATGTTCCCTGCATTGGCAGGTGGATTCTTAACCCCCGGAATGCCAGGGAAGTCCTGGTCATTTTTTGTTGTGGAATCCCCAAAAGGACTAAGACAAAGTTATATTTCAGTTATATATTCTAATTCTTAAAAAGTGTTTTAGCTTTCCTTTTGCAAACAGGATGGCATGGAAAAGGACCTTCACATGAGTTCCTTCTGTCAGTTAACTCTAACTCTTTAAAGAACACTAAAGTTATCTTGGCTTCCTTGAAGACTTGTGGCTATTTGATCATAACCAGGGATAAGATGCCCTTCATCCACTGTAACGCTCTGCTGTGTTGTGCAGCAAACAGCCTATCTTAGGCTGGGAGATGGGACTTGTTGGTGAAACAGTGTGTAAGGAATTTGCCATAGAAGTAAAAATAGTCTCTTTTCTTTCCTTTTTGACATCTGGTTCTTCTCTGATTCTTGTGTGCTTGTCACGCTCAGTTGTGTCTGAATTTCTGTGACCCTGTGAACTGTAGCCCACCAGGCTAC
>SJYW01005268.1:1169154-1192661 GCA_006410735.1 Raphicerus campestris | reverse complement strand
ATTTTCCAGGAAATATACTGGAGTGGGTTGCCATTTCCTTCCCCAGGAGATCTTTCTGACCCAGGGTTCAAACCTGCGTCTCCTGTATCTGCTGCATCAGCAGGTCTAATCTTTACAACTGAGCCATCTGGAAAGCCCATTATGTGCCCCTTTTCTTGTTTCCCATCACACTCACCATCTTTATCCCAATCTATTGGGAGTACCTGTGAGCACTGCTTTGCCATCATGATACTTGGGACTAATTAGCAATTCCTTAATGAGACTGCATCCCCAAAAAGGAAAATTTCAAATGAGAAGATTAGTAATGCCTAGGGACACTCCTAGAATGGTTAAGTTACTAATTGTGAATCTTAAAGGGGGATTGCATTAGAAACTCTATCCACTTTTCCATCTCAAATCCTTGTGTAGTGAATAACAGGTTAAGAACACCTGTTTTCATTGCCTTATGATCATGCCTGTTGAGCACAACTGCTTTTCTGGTAGATTGCATCTCACAATAAGTTTCATTCATAGGAGGTCGTTAGTGTGTGGTAAACATGGTGTAAACAGACCAATACTCTGGGTGGACGGAATACTTGCTCAGAGAAGACACAAACAAATTGCCTTCCCGCTGGCTCTGAAACATCTTCTTTCAATGTAATTAAAGTTGGAATGAAACTAACTAAAGTTTAATCCAAAAAAAACCTGTTCATTGCTTGACTTCTGAAGGGAAGGCTATAGGTAACAATTTGTTTTAATGGTTCATTCTACTGAGTCACAATTGGACTCTTCTCAGAATTGCTATATCTATACAAGGAAGATGAATTCATTAGAGTGAAAGTTATGTTATTAAAAAACTCAATTGGAATTATCCACATGTTCAAAGAAACAGAATAACTCTTAATACTTATACTTATTAATATTTGAAACACACTCCCACACATACAGAGATGATCATATGGGGTTATGGAAGATCACTAAATAATGCACATTAATTTATATTCAAACTAAAGAAAATTCTCATTAAAACAGAGATTAATACCTCAAAAATCATTGCTTAAAGACTACTTGTAGGTGGATACAAGACTTCCCTGGTGGCTCAGATGGTAAAGAATCTGCTTGCAGTGTAAGAGAACAAAGTTTGATCTCTGGGTGGGGAAGATCCCATGGAAAAGGGAATGGCCACCCACTCCAGTATTTTTGTCTGGAGAATTCCATGGACAGAGGAGCCTAGTGGTCTACAGTCCACTGGGTCGTAAACAATCAGACATGACTGAGTGACTAACACTTTCAAGTGGATACAGCTTTATGACTCTCTTTCTAATCTATATATTAATAGGCTATAAGGATTAGAGAAAGAAGAAAGAAAAGTAAAATAATACATCAGTTCAGTTCAGTCGCTCAGTCGTGTCCAGCTTTTTGTGACCCTGTGGACTGCAGGATGCCAGGCATTCCTGTCCATGCGTTCCTGTCCATCACCAACTCCCGGAGATTACTCAAATCCATGGCCATTGAGTTGGTNTAATACATCAGTTCAGTTCAGTCGCTCAGTCGTGTCCAGCTTTTTGTGACCCCGTGGACTGCAGGATGCCAGGCATTCCTGTCCATGCGTTCCTGTCCATCACCAACTCCCGGAGATTACTCAAATCCATGGCCATTGAGTTGGTGATGCTATCCAATCATCTCATCCTCTGTCATCCCCTTCTCCTCCCTCCTTCAATCTTTCCCAGCATCAGGGTCTTTTCAAATGAGTCAGTTNGACTGAGGACAGTCCCCAGAGGGACTCAACTGAGCTCTCAGCAGCCGATGCTCCCAGCAGCTGGGGGAAGGGGTACATAGTCTTAAAAGAGGAATCCAGGAGCACACCCAGTACAACTCTGTCTGGTTCAAGGCCAAAAATGATGGAGCTCAGAGCCACGATAGGCTTCTGATCTTCCACAGTCTGTTGAATGCCCCTGACAGTCCACTGAAGTGATAATGTTAAGGAAGGAAATGATTAGACGTAATTTGCTGAGGGACCAGGCTTGCATTTGGAGCTGTCAGCAAGTAATGAAGCAAGAATGTCAATCGACAGGTGAATCAAAGTCGGGGCAGAAGGATGGGAGGAGGAAATTTGCTCCCAAAAAAGCAATTGCTTTAATTGAAGCTTGTGACGAGATAAGTAGAGAAAGTTTGCAGCAGCCTGAGATTGCTAGGAAGGGAAAAAAAAACCCTTTTTTTCTGTGTGGCTGGTGGATTGGGACATGACCAATGTTTGGCACAGAATCTCACTTGAAAAGTCAAGAGATCAGGCATTAAAGCTACATTCAAATAATCTCTTAACCTTCAAATAAAAGATTCCTTGTTTTTATATTAGCCCTATCGGTGAATATTTCTTGTTTCCGTTAATAACTGATTGAGCAGTATATAAGAGGCTGAGAGATAAACATATATATATAATTATCCTATTAAAAAGGAAGAGAGACTGTCCTTGATGGTGGCAGTAGGCTGTGGATTTTTCTGCTCAATGCTCAGAATGACCTCTGACCACTACCTCTGTGTGTCCAAAGCGACCTATGACATCACTCAGAGGAGTGCTGCTTTTCTATTGCAGGCAACTGCTCCAAAAGGGGCCTGGAACCAGGTCAAAAGTATTGAGATTATAAGCACATATGGCGTGAAAGGGCTTTTATAATAAAAGGCCATTTCTGTGACTGTGTTTGACACTGATAAAAAATACTTCTTTTTGTCTTTGCTGTTTTCTTTGATAGTTCTCCTCCCTCTATCCCCCTCTCTCCTTTGCGTCTTTCTCTCTCTCTCTCGTTGGTAAAGACATTTTTTCTTCCTGCTCTTTGAATGCATCCCAGTCTCACTTTAGCAGTCCACAGTGACATCCTGAGAAGAGCAATAGACTTCTAGCTTTGCAGTGTGGAGGTCCAAGGATCCATGTTCTAATTATGAACACTCCTGAGCTGTTTGTAAATACGTCATACTTTTCTCCTAGCTGTACATTCCAGTTTGCTTCTGTTCGGGGAATGATTTCTTTTTCCTCCCCTCTTCTCCCTGTCTTATAGAGCCCCACAACTTGAATAGCCGAGACCTTTTCAAGCGGTCTCCGACTCCTAAGAAAAGGTGCATATACGGTTTTCTTTGACAAGTGACATTTTAGAGCAAAGAGAATTGGAAACCAGTATAATTTGGTTATAATGTACTGTTTCACAACAGTGAGGATGGCAGGTACCACTCTAACTTTTGCTGTTAAACACTGATTGGATTAAGTCCTCTCTGTTCTACTGACTAACTGCTGGAAAATGTATTCTCTGCTTCCCCTTCAGAAATGGCATCAGCCTGATCTTTTATCCACTCCTAGGAGTTACTGTAATACCTTTTAACTAATCCCCTGGCGTCTCTCTTGCACCTCTTTTGTGTATCTTACACCCAGTTGCCCAGCTAAACTTGCTAAGTAGCAGCCCTGATTGTGTCTCCCTCTTTGTAAAATCTCTCAGTATTTCTCCTCACCATTAAGACAGAATCTATGTTGTTCATTAGTAAAGTAGGCCAAGCTGTTCAGAGTCCATCTCCAGCCTGCCTGCCGGCGTTCTCTCTTACCTCTTCATCTCTCCCTCTCNGTATTTCTCCTCACCATTAAGACAGAATCTATGTTGTTCATTAGTAAAGTAGGCCAAGCTGTTCAGAGTCCATCTCCAGCCTGCCTGCCGGCGTTCTCTCTTACCTCTTCATCTCTCCCTCTCTCAATGTCTTCACTCTGTGTCTTTTGCCTTTCTTGCTCTAACAGTTCTGAGTAGGTTATAGGTTCTTCCCATTCACAGCAGGGTTTTACACCTCAGTGCTTCCGAGCATGTGGTTCTCCCGGTCTGGAACCATCTTCTAGATGGATTGTGACACTTCAAGACCTACCTTTGTCCCAGCTTCATCACTGAATTTTCACTCTGATGAATAGCTCTCACAGAATTTCCTCAGGCTCTTTTAGGAATACTGAGCATTCACTTGCTAATTTGAAACATGGTTTCTAAAATAAAGCTTTATCTGAGAGCCCATTAAGCCTCGAGTTTTAAACATGCAGACTCTCAAAATTGAATTTGCATCACCTCCACTGCGGTGTCTCC
The DNA here is from genome assembly GCA_006410735.1 of Raphicerus campestris. Classification (NCBI taxonomy): domain Eukaryota; kingdom Metazoa; phylum Chordata; class Mammalia; order Artiodactyla; family Bovidae; genus Raphicerus; species Raphicerus campestris. The sequence continues at coordinate 1,188,576 of SJYW01005268.1, read as the reverse complement.
TCAGACAACCAATGCGGACATGGCAGCCTGACACAGCCTCCTGTTGTTCCCACCCCAACCATCTCTAGGACAATAGGAAAGGAAAGACGTGGTTGCTGAAAAAATGTGTCAGAAGACTCACTCAGAGGACAAAACTGCACTCTGAGTGGCTCCTTCTCCACTCACAGAATCCTGAAGTAGGGAGTCTCTGTGGACTTCAGGGCTGATTTGAGCACATGTTGCTTTTGTGATGGGGGAACAGTGGAAACAGTGTCAGGCTTTATTTTGGGGGGCTCCAAAATCACTGCAGATGGTGACTGCAGCCATGAAATTAAAAGACACTTACTCCTTGGAAGAAAAGTTATGACCAACCTAGACAGCATATTCAAAAGCAGAGACATTACTTTGCCAACAAAGGTCCGTCTAGTCAAGGCTATGGTTTTTCCAGTGGTCATGTATGGATGTGAGAGTTGGACTGTGAAGAAAGCTGAGTGCCAAAGAATTGATTCTTTTGATCTGTGGTGTTGGAGAAGACTGTTGAGAGTCCCCTTGGACTGCAAGGAGATCCAACCAGTCCATTCTGAAGGAGATCAGTCCTCGGTGTTCATTGGAAGGACTGATGCTAAAGCTGAAACTCCAATACTTTAGCTACCTCATGTGAAGAGTTGACTCACTGGAAAAGGCTCTGATGCTGGGAGGGATAGGCAACAGGAGGAGAAGGGGATTACAGAGGATGAGATGGCTGGATGGCATCACCAACTCTATGGACATGAGTTTGAGTGAACTCCGGGAGTTGGTGATGGACAGGGAGGCCTAGCATGCTGCAATTCATGGCATCGCAAAGAGTAGGACATGACTGAACCACTTAACTGAACTGAACTTTTGCGGACAGCCAAGGGAAAGAGGAAGTCCCTTGACCTGGAAGCTCAGAGAGCTGGGTCCTCATCCAGTCTGCCACGTGTAATCTGTGGGGTCTTGGGGAGGTCATTTGACTTTATTGAATCATACTGTTCTCATGTGGAAAATGAGATTTGAGATTTAATCATTTCTTGACCATGTTTTGATTAAATATCTGTCAGTCCCTTTGGATTTTTGTGGATCCTTCTGCTTCAGTGCGCTTCCTCTGGTATTAGCCAGTGTTTTTTTTCTCTCTCTCCTTTTAGGAAGATGATCTCCCATCTATTTCTTTCCTTGGAGCACCCCCCAGGTGCCTTATACAGGCCAGATTTCTCTTGCAGGATGACTCTGCGGCTATTTCTGTGACTGTTTGACTTCCTCTTTCCTGCCCTGCTTCCCCTCTTACCTTTCTGGTTCCTGTGGGAGTGCATTCTTGTTTATTTTTATATATTGGGCTGCATTGGAGAAGGAAATGGCAGCGCACTCCATTATTCTTGACTGGTGAATCCCGTGGACAGAAGAGCCTGGCAGGGTACAGTCCATGGAGTCACAGAGAGTTGGGCATGACTGAGATGACTTAGCAGCACACACACTGGGCTGCACGGGGTCTTGGCTGCCGCCCTGGGGATCTTTCATGGCAGCATACTCTTTAGTCACGGTGCAAGGGCTTAGCAGTTGAGGCTGCCGGATGGACTTAGCTGCTCAGATGTACACGGGGTCTTAGTTCCCCAACCAGGGATTGAACCCACACCCCCTTTGCAAGGAGGATTTTTCTTAACCACTGGGCCACCAGGGAAGTCCCAGTGTCTCTTAGTAAGTTATTTACATATGAATCATTATCACAATATCTCTTTCTTCTTTGGACTCAAAATTCTGTCTATCTAGCTCCCTTTTCTGAGTTCATTAGTAAACATTTGGCTTGCGTTTGCGAGGGCCCCATTCAGGTTGGAGTAAAGAGACAAAGAATGTGCCTTCCCTATTGAATTGTGCTTAATAATAATGGTTTCTGAAGCTGTCCCATTTAAAGAAATAACTAGCAAAAGGCTCTCGGTATTAATATAGATTTTCTGTCACTGATGTTTGTCTCCCTAAGAATAGTGTGGACTAGGTTTTTCAAGTAAGCATTTTAAAGCATCTGTTACTGTTGCTAGGAGTTTCACAACCAACCAGCTAGGTAGAGCAATAACAAGGGAGAGCTGAGTTTTCTGCCAGTATCTTCTAGTTTTTACTTCAGAAAACTATTTTAAAAATGTATTTCTAATTAAATCTCAATGGAAAGTGAAACGAAAACTGGAATTTGAGCCAAGAGCACCTGAGAAAGCATTTCTGGAAAAGACTTTGTGCCAACTGTGTGTGTGTAGCGAGAACCAACGTGGGTAAGGTAATGAAGATGGGTGTAACTGAGCCTCAAAGTGGAAACCTGAGGCTGCCCTTCATNCCTGAGAAAGCATTTCTGGAAAAGACTTTGTGCCAACTGTGTGTGTGTAGCGAGAACCAACGTGGGTAAGGTAATGAAGATGGGTGTAACTGAGCCTCAAAGTGGAAACCTGAGGCTGCCCTTCATTAGTGCCCAGTTGGTCACCCCGGAAGTGCAGTTTCTTGCAATTTGATATCTATTGTAGACTAGGTCTAAGCACACAGTTCCCACCTTGATGTTTGGCATGAGTCGTGTTCAATATATTGAAACAAGGTATTGAAATAAATAGAATGGCATTTCCCAACTCACGTTCATGCTGCTATTTTCGCTGCAAGATGCATTCTGGTTCCTTTTGTGAATCCTCAAATTTGATTCTACAAGCTGCTAAGAAATGCAGCACCCTTATGCCACCCACAAACAAGAGTTTTTATACAGTCTATTGTATATAGAAAGCACGTGGGTGTGGGTGTGCGCATGTACGCACGTGTGCAGGAATGGTTGAGCTGATTTTGTACTTACAAACTCTGCTTATCAGCAATTATATGACCACTCTCTTCACAAATCATTAGATTATAGGTTTCAAGTAGAAATTAAATATCACTAATTGAATATACATTTAATGAAAGTTTTTTATATTTATTCTTTCAAAAAAAGAAGCAAAGCCTTAAACCATCCACTTTTCTCAACAACCCTTATTCCTCCGCTAGTCTGGTACTGCTCCTGCTAAGTCACTTCAGTCGTGTCTGACTCTGTGTGACCCCATAGATGGCAGACCACCAAGCTCCCCTGTCCCTGGGATTCTCCAGGCAAGAACACTGGAGTGGGGTGCCATTGCCTTCTCCAAGTCTGATACTAGTGGAGGAATAAATAAAAGTATATATATATAATAAATAAAGGTATATATATATAATAAATAAAAGTATATATATATATAATAAATAAAAGTATATATATAATAAATAAAAGTNCTGTCTCTTATACACATCTTTTTTGGTTTGTTTGTTTGTATTGAGCTAAGTATTACTCTCAGAAAATCAAAACCAAAACCTATGTTTAGCTTTCTAGCATATAGTCTCTAGAGACTCTGCCAGCCAGGTATTCATTTGTATGTTTTATTTAAAGAAAAAACTCAGTAAAGAAGTTGAAAGTCTCTTTCTAAGTCAAACTTATATCTCAGAAAATTATTTTCTCATTCTATCCAGTCATGCCAGAAGTTAAAAGTTCTTTTCATTTCTGTTTTTTCCTACTTTGTCTTACTTCTCTTAAACAGGTTTAGATATGATAAGCCACTTAACAATATATGTGTGAATAGATATCATTCTGTAACCAATATGCCATTGATTATACCAATATACCATATTCTTTCAAGTCTATTCTGTTCTTTATAAGCCCTCATGCTGGTTCAAGAGTGATATATTCCATTTTCATAAGGTATGAAAAGAAACCCATATAAATTGTACAAAGCAAGAATTGAACACTGGAAAGTTCACTGTTCCTTAGAGAAATGAGCTGTGCATTCACTGCTCAAAACAGAGCTATCAAAANATGCTGGTTCAAGAGTGATATATTCCATTTTCATAAGGTATGAAAAGAAACCCATATAAATTGTACAAAGCAAGAATTGAACACTGGAAAGTTCACTGTTCCTTAGAGAAATGAGCTGTGCATTCACTGCTCAAAACAGAGCTATCAAAAATATTATTTGGATACCAGACTAGCGGAGGAATAAGGGTCGTTGAAAAAAGTGGATGATTTAAGGCTTTGCTTTTTTTGATGTTTACAGTGTGGTTAGCAAGATGAAATTGACACAAGGAAGCCGTTTGGTATGATAATTAATAACCTGAGGATTAAGTTTAGGCAGAATTTTTATGCAGTTCTAGGTTCGCCCCTTTTTGTATGACTTTGTGAAAGCCATTTACTTTCTCTGCCTCAGTTTCCTCATCTGAAAATAGAGATGATGATATCTGCCTAATAGTGTTACTGTTTTTGTAAAGATTGGATAAGAGGATATGTAACAGCATACCTGGCCAATATGTGTGCTTCTAAATGGCTAGTTGTTGTTTTTGTTGTTGTTCTTGTTTGTTTAAATCGGTATTAGTGGCACAAAGGAAACAGTGATTTTCTACCATGGTGCACTTACCCATATCCACTTATATTTTTATGTTTGCAGTATTACAATAGCCCAATGATTCAAGTTGCCCCTAGATGTTTTTTTTAAAAAACAGTGGCATTCAGATTTTATAAATCTATATAACCCAAAAATTTAACCCAATAACCAGTACACAGAAGATTCTTAATAAGCATTTATTATAGTTTAACTGTAACAAAGGGAAAATATACTTCAAAACAAAGATCCTGATTTTTTAAATGACTGCTTTCAAAGATTTTTCTTTTCTATAAACCAGTATGATTAGTAGGAGTACTAATTATGAGTATTTACAGTAATATATTTATTGAATAAATTAGGCACCATATGGTGTGCTGGCTTAAATGGCTCTAATTCTTTATTAATAGTTATATGGAGCTCTGGGGTAATGTGTTGCTGGATCCATATGCTATCCAGGAGACAAATTTAGTGTATGGTGACCTTGCTACAGGATCAAGTAGCATAAAAGAAGTGAACTGAAGTGGAAGAAATGCTTAGGTTAACGCAACAAATCTGATAATGACCAGTGTGGTAAGGACAGTTCTGTTCCTAAAATAATCAACAGTATGATCAGCACTGAATTAATGTGGTTATGGGCTATCAGTTTCAAAATTTTCCTCGTTAGTAAAATCACCTTTTAAGTAACCTCGGTGGANGTGTATGGTGACCTTGCTACAGGATCAAGTAGCATAAAAGAAGTGAACTGAAGTGGAAGAAATGCTTAGGTTAACGCAACAGATCTGATAATGACCAGTGTGGTAAGGACAGTTCTGTTCCTAAAATAATCAACAGTATGATCAGCACTGAATTAATGCGGTTATGGGCTATCAGTTTCAAAATTTTCCTCGTTAGTAAAATCACCTTTTAAGTAACCTCGGTGGAGGGTAGAGGGCGTGAGGGGATGTATTGAGCAAACAGCAAAGCCCTTTTATAGAAATCCCCATACCTGAGAAGCAAAGAAAAATGGGTCTCTCTGTAATAGGCTCTTGTCCTGGGCTTCTGTGTCCAGTTCCAAAAATCCTGAGGGAAATGAACAGCTGTCCAGATGAAATGTTGAAAGGATATCCCTGGGCTACTGGGAAATCTTAGAAGGGCATCAAAGGAAAGCCTATAGATGGAGACTGTGAATATTGTAGAAGGGCATATGGAAATCTTCAGCTAAGTCAAAACTTGAAATGAGCTGTTAAATAGTACTTGAGATGGATGGATTGTTTAAGGAAATGTGGCCTCCTTCTCTTCCAAATCCAGGACACATGTTTTACCAGCCCCTGTGCTATTAGTCTATTTGCTGTTATTTCTCTCTCATTCTCTAGCCCATACTTTCCTCTTCTCATTTTGGATGAATGTAACCAATGTCAGGGCTGCGGCCATAGAAGGCGTGTGGTCAGGGGCATTGCAGTGAGGAAGACAGTGATTTGTAACTACTCCATTAATTAGTTTTTCCACCAATTTAAAGAATCCCTGTATAACAACCAAGAACAAGAAAAGGGCAGCAGCAAGAATGCTAATGCTAATCAAAATAGCTGTCACTTAAGGCGCACTCAGGAGGATCTAATCATTAGGCTGTTTGCTTAGATGGTCCCCTCTAATCTTCTTAACAGCCTGTACACTGGACATCATGAGCAGGGTCTTAGGAAAATGGAATAAAGGTTGCTTTAATTTGGAGACACAAAATGAAGCTTAAGATTCCTTAAGCAATGTTCATGAGTTTGTGGACATGATTTATCAGAAAGAAGTGCTTCCACTAGAGCTCATGATACTACTGTTCAGGGTGCTGAATCAATCACCTGGCTATTCTGGGCTCTTCTTGACACTAAGTCTAGAGGGAAAAAATAGAGTTTTGCTGTAACCTTGATTATTCAGAGAAACTAGGGTTGCTGCAACAGAGCAGGGACAAGGATGGCAATTGGAGAGGATACTCACCAGATGTTATAGGGAGGTGAAATGGGGATTAAATCTTAATTAATGTTGCAATTTTATTCACAAAAATTGGGCATTTGAGATTTTCTACCCAACATCAACTGAAGGAAAAAAAAAAAATAGACACTAATGTTGGATCTACACACAAAGCCTCATTTGCTGATTTCTTTTCTTCTTCTTTTTTTGGTCCAATTATTTCAGTGTCTTGTAAACACAGACATACACCATTTTGTTTCATCATTGTATCTCTTGTTTGATCATTATAAGTGAGCAGAGGTGTCTCAGACCTTCAGCTGCTCCTTGTGATCAGTTTCTGCAGACTAGCCCTAAAAGATCTGAATGCCTGCCCTGCACTTCGCAGTAAAGTTTAGTGCTTATGGCAATCGTCCCAGTGGGGAGAGAAGTGAGCAGGTGAAGCCGAAAGCAGCATCTGTGACTTGCCAGGCTCCTCTGGTGTTGTATGCATAATTTCCACTTCAAAGAGTTCAGAGACAGCTTGGGGATAGCCAGTTCATTGCAGCCTGGGCTTATCCACTAGTCAGTGTTACCTCTGGTACAACTGCTGTTGATGTAGAATCATTGACTGTCTCTCTTATGACACCAGAACAGTAGAGACTCTCAGATCAGATGCTTTCATTCCTTCATGATGCCAATGTGTAAATTATGAAATGCCCCTTCATAATATTAATTGAGCTCCTTTTATATACCAGAAGAAGAATAAAATCACGCACAGTTGGTGGCTGGAGAGGCTAACTTTTTTTTTTCCTGTTTTTTCTATGTCGTCAGTACCTATTTTTAAATTTGATCAATAGTAGGTCTAAATATATATGTGTTGACAAAATGACTTTTAATTGTAATTAACTGTAATTAACCAGTGTTAACCAAATGGAAGGACTGATGGCTGAAGCTGAAACTCCAATACTTTGGCCACCTGATGCAAAGAACCGACTCACTGGAAAAAGACCCTGATGCTGGGAAAGATTGAAGGTGGGAGGAGAAGAGGTCGACAGAGGATGAGATGGTTGGATGGCATCCCGACATGACGGACATGAGTTTGAGCATGCTCCAGAAGTTGGTAATGGACAGGGAGGCCTCGTGTACTGCAGTCCATGGGGTCACAGAGTGGGACACGACTGAGCAACTGAATTGAACCAAATGGCTGACTGAATGGATGAAAAGAACTTTACAGGGAAGATGATCTTATCTGCATCTAGGGAATGAGCAGGAATGGCAAGGGTTGCCTCAATGAGAAATTAAAGAAATTAACCAGTGTTACAGTCCAGAGCTAAAACACTTGGAATCTAGAAGTCTTTCTATTTGAATAGGCTCACTTTCCAAAGTTATAAAGCACTTTAAATTGCTTAATTAAAAAAAATATATTCCTCATGGTATACTGATGGAGGAATCTATCAGGGCAAGAAAAATTCTGAACCATTATACTTTAAAAATTCCTCGCAGTTTTCAATTGTCAACATCAACTTCTTCTCATTATGAAGTAAACATTTGGGCTAACTACCCTTCACTCATCCTAGCTCATCCTGTCTCAGACCAGGAAATTTATTCCTTAGAATGTTTCCCCATTGATCTTGGAGAAGTGAAAAAGCTTAACATAAATGAAAATAAAGTGTCTTATGTGAGAGTCATTTTGTTAACCCCATCATCCAACTATCAGGATACCAGAACTAGAAGGAAAGAGGAGGAGGAGATGGAAGGAGTTGTTCACATGGGGTTGTGTTGAGAGCAACCTCAGGTCCTTGAGATGGAGAGATGGAAATGAATCCTCTGTGTTACTGGGGCCTGCAAATGCTGTGAAATAGTGGAGCCTGAATCAATATACTGCATTTACATACAGCAGGAAAAAGGAAGAAAAGGATTTTCAGAGTTTATTCATCCAACTCCTCTGAAAAATACCTGTGCGAACGACTTTGTGAATTGAGTGTCAGTTCCTTTGCATTTGACTGTTTGCTGTCACACCTTGGGAGACAGTGTTGCCCTAAAGTTCAGTTCAGTCACTACGTCGTGTCTGACTCTTTGCGACCCCATGGACTGCAGTACGCCAGGCCTCCTGGTCCATCACCAGCTCCCAGAGTCTGTTCAAATTCATGTCATTGAGTCGGTGATGCCATCCAACCATCTCATCCTCTGTCATCCCCTTCTCCTCCCACCTTCAGTCTTTCCCAGGATCAGGGCCTTTTCAATGAGTCAGTTCTTCGGATCAGGTGGCCAAAGTATTGGAGCTTCAGCTTCAGCATCAGTCCTTCCTGTGAATATTCAGGGCTGATTTCCCTTGCCCTAAAGAGAAATGTCTCTCCCTTTCCTTTTGAGTGACTCACTATCGGCACTCCATTGGGTGAAGAATAAACTGATAAAAACTTCCGTTACAGGAGCCACAGACTAACAGTGGTCCTTCCACTGCTTTGGATTTGCGGTGTACCTCCCTTCGGATAAGTTCAATATGACTTTGTGTATTTATTTTATTTTTATTTAACACTACACACATGTAATTCCTTTTCACTTTGAAGGAACACACACGTGCAGTTAACCAAAAAAACTGAGCCATCTCTTTCTCTCTGTTGATCACCGTGTTTTTTATTTTTTATTGAAGGATAATTGCTTCACAACGCTGTGGTGGTTTCTGCCATGCATCAGCATCAGTCAGCCGCAGATGTGCATGGTCCCCTCCCTCCCGAACACCCTTCCCATCTCCCTCCCAAGCCACCCCACCAGGCATCTCAGAGCACTGCGTTAAGCTCCCTGGATCCCACAGCAGATTTCCATTTGCTATTTTACATATGAATTTGTGTATGTTAATGAATTATTCTAGTAACATATCATACAAAGTAGAGAGAAGTCACTATCACTTTTTCCATTTACAAATGGATCAAATAAAGATTTACATATGATGGGGATTGTGAAAATAAGCATGACATTATGTGTTCTGGATTTAATAGAAGTAGCATGGATATATGGCAGTGATTAAGGACTCTGAGGCTGGGAGGGATTGGGGGCAGAAGGAGAAGGGGACGACAGAGGATGCGATGGCTGGATGGCATCACCGACTCAATGGACGTGAGTCTGAGTAAACTCTGGGAGTCGGTGATGGACAGGGAGGTCTGGCGTGCTGCGATTCATGGGGTCGCAAAGTCGGACACGACTGAGCAACTGAACTGAACTGAACTGATAGTTTAATAGGGTTTTTTTTGAAATTACCATCTTATTTTTTAAGAATAGGTTCTTTTTTAAAAAATATTTTATTTTTTTGATACTGACCATTTTTAAGTCTTTATTAAATCTGTAACAATACTGTTTCTGTTTTATGTTTCTGGGCTTTTGGCCTCAAGGCATGGGGGATCTTATTTAACTCCCATATCATGGGTCAAACTCATACCCCCTATGTTGGAAGGAGAAGTCTTGGCCACTGTACCACCAGGAAAGTCCCAGGTTTTCTTGAAAATGTACTCATTTGTTGAGTTGTTACCTTTTGCTGTAAGGTCAAAAAAGTGTCTCTCAAGAGGCTACCCTTGACTTGAAAGAGAAGAAGGCACCCAATGCAGATGTGGGGAAAGAGGAGAAAGCTCATAAAGAGGTCTTCAAAGCCATGAGGCCATTTGCCTTTTGGAAGGAAAACTAGAATAAACCCCAGTATCTGGGGTATGTAAGGGGAATATGATCCCAGGTGAAGTAGGAGAAGATGGCAAAAGCCAAATTATGGAGGGCCTTTGGAACCATTTTAAGAGTTTTATTTTATTCTAAAGCAATTGGAATCTATATAAGAATTTTAATGGTAGAGTCTGCTCATGGAATTGCTCATGACTGCAACCAACTCTTTGCAACCCCACAGACTATATGGTCCATTGAATTCTCCAGGCCGGGATACTGGAGTGGGTAGCCGTTCCCTTCTCTAGGGGATCTTCCCATTCCAGGGATCAAACCCAGGTCTCTCACATTGCAGGCAGATTCTTTACCAGCCGAACCACAAGGGGTAGAGACTGAAGGCCGATGCCTGATGGTGAATAATCCCACTGATGTCCCTATTATTAGGAACTAGAAATCTTAAAGCTCTATTTGTTGATTCAGCATTATTAAAGAAAGTTTGCTATCTGCTTTGAAATGCTCTAGAGTTTTAGCAAGAAAAGACAAGTTTCTGCCTTTTTTGAGCTTTGGGAGAGACAGACAAAAACTAATAAGGACCATGAATAAAATACAAGGGGTTTATATGATGAAAGATAGGGAGGAATAGTAGAAATTTTGCTGGGTTAGAGACCTCTGGGGCTCCTCCAGTAACTATGAGTTTTTCTTGTTATTGTTGATGTGAATATCTATATCTCTATCTATCTATCTATCTATCTATCTATCTATATGTGTGTGTGTGTGTGTGTGTGTGTGTGTGTGTGTTTTAGCCCTTGATGGATCAAAAATGTCTTCCTTATTTTACCTGTNTAACTCATAGTTACCTCCAGTAACTATGAGTTTTCTTGTTATTGTTGATGTGAATATCTATCTCTCTATCTATCTATCTATCTATCTATCTATCTATCTATCATCTATATGTGTGTGTGTGTGTGTGTGTGTGTGTGTTTTAGCCCTTGATGGATCAAAAATGTCTTCCTTATTGTACCTGTTTTTCTTTCCACTCATGGCATTTATCCTGTTATCTCTATATGTAGCACACACCCTTTTTTTTTTTTTTTTAATTTATTTGGCTGTGTTGTGCCTTAGTTGCAACATACAAACTCTTAATTGTAGCATGTGGGATCTAAGTTCCTGACCAGCAATCAAACCCAGGCCTCCTACCTTGAGAGCACAGGATCTCGGCCACTGGACTACCAGTGAAGTCCCCACATGCATTTTTTGAAAGCCTTGTTTCAAGAAAACTCTTTATCTCCTCAAACAGTAATTAATTTACTCTTATGCTTTCTTTTCTAGAGACTCATTTTCCAAAACTTCCACATTTGTTCTATTTATCCTTCCTTGTCATTATTTTTGCTCCTTTTCTTTAACCATGTAAATACAGAAACTTATCTTGGAAAGACAGTGGTAACTCTGATAAATTTCAGGCAGACTGTGGCAGAGGGATTATTTTGTAGTTCTTGCAAGGCACCCACTCATCTCCCTCCTTCCTTCTCTTACTATTTCTTTCTTCTTTTCTTCCCCTTTCCCTCCTTTCTTCCCTCCCTCCATCTTTCCCTTCCTTCCTTCTTCCTTTTCCTGCCCTTCTCTTCCCTTGACTTATTTTCCTTTTCTTTCCTCATTCCAAAATATGAACCAAATATTTTTCTCTACCTTTCTCTAATTGAAAATACTCTAAAAGGCAACTTCTTCATAGTGAATTCTTTTCCTGTCAAGAAACAATGAGGCAATATCAAGATCTTTCTGAAGATTCTTTTGAACAAAGATGTCTTAGCCCTGGCTTTCCCTACCTGTGAAGTCTAACCCTGGGTCTTATCTGTTGCATCAGGATTAAGTTTCACTGAGAGAGACAATCTTAGCCATTGTGGAGAATTAATAGTGAGGAAATGGTTTTGCTTGTCCACCAGAGCGCAGAAGAAATATTTTTAGCCTGCCTCCTTCCCACCACTTCTGGGATTCGTTGTAAGAAGAAAGGAGTTGTGTTTGTCTATTTCAGTGATTGAAGGAATATTTTTAAATGGATGATTTTTGTTAGTAGGATTTTTCTAGAAGATGGACTCTAGACCAAAAATATCCTTGAGAATATAGCCCTCAAGGATATTTCTGCCAAATGTGTTAAACTATTCTCAGGGAAAATTTTTCCTAGTTCCCAAAATGGCTACTGATTTTCTCAATGAAGAGGTAGCAGCAATTTTGCTGCAAAGGAAGAAGACTTTTTTTTTAATGAAGAAGAAGATGGTGATTAATTTAGATGAATGTATTTGTTCTCCTAGAGTCCAGCATTTCTGTTTGAATAGATTTTTCCTTTCTTAGACAGTTCCCTTTTATAACCACCTGGAAAGGACCTACAAGCATTCTGAAAAGTGACTCTTCAGCCACTGCTGACACATATCTGGGGGTGAAATTTGTATGATATTTTTGCAGTATCCATTTGGGATAGCTCAAGAAAATGCTTATACACATTATAACCTGGGATCTTGAACCCAGGTATTTTCACCATCATTCTTGGTTCGATTTTCCAAAGGACCATGGTCCTTTTTCTATATGGCATCCTACAGATTTGAAGATAGCCACCTTGTCCAGCTCCCAAAGGTTTAATATCTTGAGTTCATTTAGTTGCTCTTTATACAACAGCACTTTGAAGTCTTCTCTTTCATACTTGGTTACTTTCCTTTTAAGTCTGATTTTCAATTTGTTGTTGTTTTTGTTGTTGTTCAATTGCTAAGTCATGTCCAACTCTTTCCGACCTCATGAACTACAGGGCACCAGGCTCCTGGAGTCTGCTCAAACTTATGTCCATTGAGTCAGAGATATTATCCAACTGTCTCATCCTCACTGACTGTTGCCCTCCAGGTCCATGGACTTCTCCAGGCAAGAAATACTGGAGTGGGTAGCCATTCCTTTCTCCAGGAGATCGTCCTGATGCAGGGATCAAACCCAGGTCCCCTGCATTACAGACAGATTATTTATCCATCTAAGCCACCAGGAAAGCCCCTGATTTTCAATATCCTACTTAAAATCTTATCAACAGAGCTACTTGGAAAGCTGTACAATCTTCTTAGAGTAGTATCAGATAAGATTGTCTCTCACACGAGATACTTCCTGTAATTCAGTTCAGTTCAGTTGCTCAGTCGTGTCCGACTCTTTGTGACCCCATGAACCACAACACTCCAGGCCTCCCTGTCCATCACCAACTCCCAGAGCCTACCCAAACTCATATCCATTGAGTCGGTGTTGCCATCCAACCATCTCATCCTCTGTTGTCCCCTTCTCCTCCTGCCCTCAATCTTTCCTAGCATCAGGGTCTTTTCGAATGAGTCAGCTCTTCACATCAGGTGGCCAAAGAATTGGAGTTTTTGCTTCAACATCAGTCCTTCCAATGTACACCCAGGACTGATCTCCTTAGGATGGACTGGTTGGATCTCCTTGCAGTCCAAGGGACTCTCAAGAGTCTTCTCCAACACCATAGTTCAAAAGCATCAATTCTTTGGTTCTCAGCTCTTTTTGTAGTCCAACTCTCACATCCATACATGACCACTGGAAAAACCATAGCTTTGACTAGATGGACCTTTGTTAGCAAAGTAATGTCTCTGCTTTTTAATATGCTATCTAGGCTGGTCATAACTTTTGTTCCGAGGAGGAAGCGTCTTTTAATTTCATGGCTGCATTCACCATCTGCAGTGATTTTGGAGCCCCCCAAAATAAAGTCTGTCACTGTTTCCACTGTTTCCCCATCTATTTGACATAAAACTTCCTGTGAGACCCTCTACAATTTGGTCTTTATTTCTCCAAATACATTTTTCTCTCACTGTGTCCCTCATGTCTCCATTCCAGCCATACTAGTTCCCTGGCTGCATCTTGAGCAAATCCAACACATTTCTAATTTTATCCCTTGTCCTTGTTCCCCCTGTCTTGAACCTTCTTTCCTTTAAAGGCATTTGGTGACACTTTGCTTGTTCTCAGGCCCCTATTGCCTTCACCTCAGAGGGACCTGCTCTGTCCATCTCTTTTAAAATAGGCACCATCCCAAGCCTATCCTCTTGTCATGCTTTATTAGCACTTAGAACTCCCATACATTATATTATAGATCTATTTGTGTGTGGTTTTACTTGCCATCATTATAAGCAGAGCATGTCTACTAAGGCAAGTATATTCACTACTATTTTTCTAGCACTCAGAAAGGTATCTAGCATATAATAGGAGCTTAATAAATATTGGTGAGTGTATCAACTAGTTTGTTATTTAATGTAGATTACTTTTGGGCAGAAAATACAGACCAAGATTTTTATTACATATTTAACAGTGCATATAGCCACACGCTANTATATTATATATCTATTTGTGTGTGGTTTTACTTGCCATCATTATAAGCAGAGCATGTCTACTAAGGCAAGTATATTCACTGCTATTTTTCCAGCACTCAGAAAGGTATCTAGCATATAATAGGAGCTTAATAAATATTGGTGAGTGTATCAACTAGTTTGTTATTTACATGTAGATTACTTTTGGGCAGAAAATACAGACTAAGATTTTTATTACATATTTAACAGTGCATATAGCCACACGCTAAAGAATTACCTGACTCACGGGTCAACCCAAACAGCATTTGAACTTTTAAATGTTAAACAGTGCATATGTGTGTGTTGGTGTGTGAATACACACACACATATATATGCACGTGTGTGTGTGTGTGTGTGTGTGTGTGTGTGTGTAGCCAAAAAGGTGAATATGTGATTTGAAGACCTGGATCCAAGCCCTCTAAATTTTAGAACGTTAAGAAGTAATAGAAGTGCACAAAGTGAAAGAAAGTGAGCCTAACCAGTCTGCTCACTGCACATGAATTTCCAACGATACAGTTCTCGAACAATTGCAGTCAGTATATCAAAATAAGCGCTTTATTGAGTAGGGTAAAAGGAGTTGCTAGCGAGACTGTAAATTCTCTCTCAGAACAAATGATAACTGAGCCCGGGAGCCCTTTTGTCCTGGGGGGAGGGGGCATAAATTCCCTGGAAGTATCTGTCACGGGGAATCGCTCTGTATTCATCATGTCCGCCTCCTGCATCATTCATGAATGTCATAAGAGTCTAAAGAATTGGTACTTCATAGTGAAGATGATTAAATAGCCATTATATGTGTCTTTCCTGCTGCATCGTGCTTTGAAAGAGATCCCACTGAGATTGTAGCATACCCCTGCCAGGCCCTCTCATTTCTTGCCTCTCAAGGTCTCTGACGACGGGTTGAAAGAGCTTCATGCGTTGTCAGCGTTACACCTGTTGAGACTGAACTGTGGACTAGTTTGTCGCTTATAACAGAGATCTTAGGACTGGCAAAGATGCCATCAAGCTCCCGGTGGATCCTTTTCCAGGGAGCAGAGAAACTCGAGTTTGAGCTTAGCTTCTTCAGTGATTGAGCTCTAACACTTTCCAATATTTTCACATCTCTTCACTTGCCTTCACTTTCTTGTGGACTAAGAATAATGAATCAGAAAAGGGCTCCTTTATACAAGGTTTGTTATTTTATGTATTCAAAAATGAGGTTTCAGATCACTGTGTACCCCGTGAAGCATATGCATGTAGAGTAAATGCTAATGTAACGTAGTATATACAAATAAGCTTTCTCTTTTTCTCTCAAGCACACACATGTTAATTCTGCTCCATAGTTATTCTTACTATTCAAACTATCTTATATGATGGAGTGTAAATTAAAGTTGATCAATAAGCACATTTTTCTTAAGTACATACTTTAGACACAGCAGAAAAACGTTAAGAAGGGCCCTGGACTGGAATCAGGAGAGGGGAGGGTTTTGTTTTTTTGTTTCTTTTTGATTGGAGTATAACTGCTTTACACTTTTGTATTAATTTCTGCTTCACAACAAAGTGAATGAGCTCTGTGTAGACATACATCCCCTCCACTGTGTGCCTCCCTGCGACTACCACCCCACCCCGCTCATCTAGGTCATCACAGAGCACTAAACTGAGTTCCCTGAGCTTTCTAGCAGGTTCCCACTAGCTGTGTATTCTACACATGGTCAGGGTATACACATCGATGCTAACCTCCCGATGCATCCCACCCTCCCCTTCCTCCAGTGTGTCCTCACCTCTATCCCAGGAGAAAGGAGTTCTGATTTGGCGCTGCCACTCATCAGCTCAGTTCAGTCGCTCAGTTGTGTCCGACTCTTTGCAACTCCATGAACCGCAGCACGCCAGGCTTCCCTGTCCATCACCAACTCCTGGAGTTCACTCAAACCCATGTCCATTGAGTCGGTGATGCCATCCAGCCATCTCATCCTCTGTCGTCCCTGTCTCCTCCTGCCCTCAATCTTTCCCAGCATCAGGGTCTTTTCAAATGAGTCAGCCCTTGACATCAGGCCAAAGTATTGGAGTTTCTGCTTCAACATCAGTCCTTCCAATGGATACCCAAGACTGATCTCCTTTAGGATGGACTGGTTGGATCTCCTTGCAGTCCAAGGGACTCTCAAGAGTCTTCTCCAACACCACAGTTCAAAAGCATCAATTCTTTGGTGCTCAGCTCTCTTTGTAGTCCAACTCTCACATCCATACATGACCACTGGAAAAACCATAGCCTTGACTAGACGGACCTTAGACCGGTTCTGTTACCTCTTTGGGCCTCAGTATTTGCATCTATAAGTCAAGACATCAACTGGTACCTTTCAAATTCCCCTTCCACTGTTATACCACGTGATTTTATGTGCCCAGCCTGGGACTCAGCCATCATGAGGACACCAAGAAGCACATGACATCACCACTACCTGCAAGGAACTCATCCTCCGATCATGTCTGTGCACATCTCTCACCCCTGCTGGGCAACAAACTCTGGCATCACCCAGGTGCTAGCTCACTATTGCCATCTTTGACTGTGGAATAGGAATCGTTCAGAAAATAGTAGTATGATCTCTGACTGTGACTTCCACATAGTAAATCCAAAGTGTCTTTGCCTGTTGTCTGTGGGCTTCTCCCCAGAGTTTATGACTTTTAAGAAGAAAGTTCACTTTAAAACTTTGGACACATATAGGGATGGAATTGAATGGGTTAATTAAGCAAATTGGATCATCACTGATTGTGACCAGTCAGAAGACCCCCATCAAAGAAAGTGTTTTCCCATCTTGCTTAAGAAATCATACCAGTCCTGCCTCTAGGTCAGGAATTGCTTCAATGAAGGTAGACCCTTTGAGCTTTTAATTTGTTCCCAGAAAGGAGCCTCTTCACTCCTCGTTATCCAGGCTTCCTCTGGAAGTGGGAGGGCTGATTGAAATGCCAGCCTTGGCACTTTACATTCTGCTGCTCCAGCCATGTGAGTCTGATTCGTTCTTGCTGCTGGTTTAAGAGAGATTAAAAGAAGCAAAGCTGTTTTCTGAGTTTCTTGATCTGTACCGTGGTAGCTAAAGTCAGAGGAAATGGGGACAATGAGGAAGGGAATAAATCCTCGAGAGTGATGTGCATGTGATCTCTGGGCAGCAGACCCAGTGTTCACATGGAGGCTGCAAATACTGGGTCATTGCTTTGGAGAATCTTCCAGTGCCCAGTAAAACCTACCACCTATGTGACTGACACAATGTGAGGCAAAGGCTGAGGCTGAAAGATAAGGCCAGACAGGATATATGGCTGAATTAAGAACTTTCAATTTCCTTTACTTAGTAGATGGGCAAGTATCACATCATTCAAAAAAATACCCACACTGAAAAAAAAAAAAATCTGAGTGCGCATGAGCAATGCCTGAATCTTTTCATATGATTGACTTAATCAGGAGGCTTGATCTAACCGGGAGAAGCACTGTATTAATTTAAATATGGCAGGTGCTATCTAAGTTTATTGCAAGAGCTAAAGACCAATTATCTTGTATTTTTCCATTAAATTGCATTTTCTAAAAAGAGGAGGAATGTCTGAATATATCCATCATAACAAACCTTCAAGCTTTGATGGAAGTGACTGCTGTTTATTTGCAGAATGTCATATCTGCACTGTTGAATCAATGCTAAAGTTATCATATTAGAACTAAGAAGAGGGCCTGGGAAATTAGTTTCTATAGACTTGATGCGTGGCTTTGTGAATAAAAGCATAAGGCCAGAACAAGTGTGGAAGGTGCTTCACTCCAGGGCATGAGGACTAAAGGGCAAAAATTTTAAGTAGGAATAATGAAGCCACCTCCCATGAGATCCAGAGCAAAGAATAAATGCAAACATTGGTTTTTTCATGAGGACCTGGGGAACAAGCACACTTCCAAAGAATGGAGAGATGTTAAAGAGAGACTTAAAGGGAGAAAATGTTTAAAATGTATTTAATTTGGCAGGAAAGATGGGAGCCATTGAATGGTTGCAAAGGGCAATTGTCTTGCTAAAAGTAATGAACGGAGAAAAACAGAAGTCTAAGCTGAGACTTTGAAGAGGGTAAAGTATATTAAAGATTAGGAGCTTATGTACTTGGAGAAGCAGAGTCAATTATTATATCAAGTTATGTGGTCCCCCCTGCCCAGTTATGCCAACAGATAAATTAAAAACCTAAGCTCATCAGGAAAGGAATGCTAAGTTACATCCCATCACCTCCTGGAATATTATGCAATCATTTAACTGAAAAGCATAGTAATATAGACAGCAGTTCACATATTATAATAGAAAAAAGATGCAAATTATGTAAGCACTATGATTACAACTGTATGCAAACTGTGTTTTCTTATAGATGGAAAACAGAGAGAAAGGCAAATAGTCATATGTTCAAGGTGGTGGCTTAAAGGTGGTTTAGTGGCTAAGTCGTGAATGACTCTTGTGACCCCATGGACTATAGCCCAACAGGCTCCTCTGTCCATGGGATTCTCCAGGCAAGAATATTGGAGTGGGCTGCTATTTCCTTCTCCAAGAAATCTTCCAGACCCAGGAATTGAACCAGGGTCTCCTGTACTGCAGGCAGATCTTTACCAACTGAGCTACGAGGGAAGTCATGTTCAGTGGTATCCTTTATCAAATCAATTTGCATAATCTTTCAGGCCTTCCAAATGCCAAATAGTATGTACTTCAGTTCAGTCGCTTATTCGTGTCTGACTCTTTGTGACCCCATGAATCGCAGCATGCCAGGCCTCCCTGTCCATCACCAGCTCCCGAAGTTTACCCAAACTCATGTCCATTGAGTCAGTGATGCCATCCAGCCATCTCATCCTCTGTTGTCCCCTTCTCCTCCTGCCCCCAACCCCTCCCAGCATCAGGGTCTTTTCCAGTGAGTCAGCTCTTCACATCAGGTGGCCCAAGTATTGGAGTTTCAGCTTCAGTATCAGTTCTTCCAATGAACACCGAGGACTAATCTCCTTTAGGATGTACTGGTTGGATCTCCTTGCAGTCCAAAGGACTCTCAAGAGTCTCCTCCAACACCACAGTTCAAAAGCATCAATTCTTCGGCGCTCAGCTTTCTTTATGGTCCAACTCTCA
>SJYW01005268.1:1149501-1166666 GCA_006410735.1 Raphicerus campestris | reverse complement strand
TTCCAAGAAGTAAGCGTCTTTTAATTTCATGGCTGCATTCACCATCTGCAGTGATTTTGGAGCCCCCCAAAATAAAGTCTGACACTGTTTCCACATATGTACTTAGGAAATTGTTAAAAAGGGTCTGGGTGCATTTTATGATGACACAATAGGATAGTCTCACTTGGGGCTTAAAATTAAGGCACTGATCCTTTATAGGAGTGAAGTTCCAACAGAACTATTAAACCAGTACTAAAGACTCTGCCACTGCTGCTAAGTCACTTCAGTCGTGTCCGACTCTGTGCAGCCCCATAGATGGCAGCCCACTAGGCTCCTCTGTTCCTGGGATTCTCCAGGCAAGAACACTGGAGTGGGTTGCCATTTCCTTCTCCAGTGCATGAAAGTGAAAAGTGAAAGTGAAGTCGCTCAGTCCTCCATCCATGGGATTTTCCGGGCAAGAGTACTGGAGTGGGTTGCCATTGCCTTCTCCGGCAGTCACCCCCAAATTAAGCTTACCACTTTCATGCACTAAAATTGTGCTTACTTTTTTTTTCCGCCTATAATTTCATTTGCCGAAACTTGAAAACTCTGAATCAGTCTCCGTGCCTTCCTTTCTTCTTCCCCCAGTGCCACGTGGCTCACCAGGTCCTTTGTTCTTCGTGTCTTCAGTGGGCCCTCTTGCTTCTCCCCCATGGGTCTCTGCGTCCTGCACGTGGCGTCTCTGCGTCCTGCACGTGGCGGTGCCTCCTAGATCCTCGTGCACATGCTTTTGTCTCTTTCCATCTTCCACGTGGCAGCCAGTTATTTTCCACAGTCACAGACTAGATCATGCTTCCCCACTGACCAAAACAGTCACTTCAGACTTTCTAAACACTACAATTTTTAGAGATTAAAGAAATTTAATTAAAGAAAATTAAAGCTCTAAAAACTTTTTTTTAAAAAAATTCTGTATTGGAGTGACTTTAACATATTCACTAAGTAAAAGTGTTTCAGAAAATGAAAACCAAATGTTTGGTGGAAAGTACTTTATTGTAGGTATAATTCTTGAAGTATTTCTGTTACTAAAAAAGAGAAAACTAAGGTAAACACCTTAGTCAATAAGCCAGTATCTTAGCAGACAGGCTGAAATATTTACCTCGGGTGTATCTGTTTTGTTTTGTTTCAAATCCCACGTATTAGTGAGATCATCAAGTTGTACCCCTGAANCACTTCAGTCGTGTCCGACTCTGTGCAGCCCCATAGATGGCAGCCCACTAGGCTCCTCTGTTCCTGGGATTCTCCAGGCAAGAACACTGGAGTGGGTTGCCATTTCCTTCTCCAGTGCATGAAAGTGAAAAGTGAAAGTGAAGTCGCTCAGTCCTCCATCCATGGGATTTTCCGGGCAAGAGTACTGGAGTGGGTTGCCATTGCCTTCTCCGGCAGTCACCCCCAAATTAAGCTTACCACTTTCATGCACTAAAATTGTGCTTACTTTTTTTTTCCGCCTATAATTTCATTTGCCGAAACTTGAAAACTCTGAATCAGTCTCCGTGCCTTCCTTTCTTCTTCCCCCAGTGCCACGTGGCTCACCAGGTCCTTTGTTCTTCGTGTCTTCAGTGGGCCCTCTTGCTTCTCCCCCATGGGTCTCTGCGTCCTGCACGTGGCGTCTCTGCGTCCTGCACGTGGCGGTGCCTCCTAGATCCTCGTGCACATGCTTTTGTCTCTTTCCATCTTCCACGTGGCAGCCAGTTATTTTCCACAGTCACAGACTAGATCATGCTTCCCCACTGACCAAAACAGTCACTTCAGACTTTCTAAACACTACAATTTTTAGAGATTAAAGAAATTTAATTAAAGAAAATTAAAGCTCTAAAAACTTTTTTTTAAAAAAATTCTGTATTGGAGTGACTTTAACATATTCACTAAGTAAAAGTGTTTCAGAAAATGAAAACCAAATGTTTGGTGGAAAGTACTTTATTGTAGGTATAATTCTTGAAGTATTTCTGTTACTAAAAAAGAGAAAACTAAGGTAAACACCTTAGTCAATAAGCCAGTATCTTAGCAGACAGGCTGAAATATTTACCTCGGGTGTATCTGTTTTGTTTTGTTTCAAATCCCACGTATTAGTGAGATCATCAAGTTGTACCCCTGAAATCAATATAATATTATCTGTCAACTGTATCTCAATAAAACTGGAAAAAATACTATCAAATAAAAATAAAATGAGAAGAAGCAAAAGTCGAACTGAGTCTTAGGCTGCAGAACTGTTTATCTGATTTTAAATGGGGGAAAGGTCATTCTACTTGGAGGCTACAAGTAAAACTGTGGAAGAGCACAGTGTAGTTTGGAAACAGAAAGAGGATCATCTCTTTGGTGGGGGATATGGGCTGGCGAGCTGAAGACAGCAGAGATAGGTCTGGAAAACAGGCAAGCGTGAGCAGAGGGAACCGCTCTTCAAGCCCTTTGCCTGTATTTTAAATGGGCTGCTTGTTGTTGAATTATAGGAATGCTCTATACATTTTGGATATTGATCCCATATCAGATATATGTTTTGCAAATATTTTCTCCCATTTTATAGGTTACCTTTTCAATCTGTTGATAGTGTCCTTTAACATTTAAAATTTTGAAGTCCAACTTACCTATTTTTTTGTTTCGTTGCCTGTTCTTTTGGCGTTCTACCCAAAAACTCCTTTCTAAATTCAAGGTTATGGGTTTTTCCCTTAGTGTTTTATTATAGGAATTTTAGAGTTTTAGTTCTTACTGTTAGGTCTTTGATTCGATTTGAATTAACTTTTGTATATGGTATAAACACGCACTTCTTTTTTTGCATTTGGATATTTAGTTTTCCCAGCATCATTTAATGAAAAGATTGTCATTTCTCTTTGAGTGATCTTTGTACCCTTGTCAAAAATCATTTAACCATCTATCTGTGCAAGGGAGGCAAGCTATTGATATTTATGTATTTATTTGTGTTGGATAAACTTATCCATTGATCTCATAATTTTTAAGTTTTTAGAAGCATTATTTTTGCTGTTCAGTCAGTCATGTCTGATTTTTTGTGACCCCATGGATTGCAGCACACCAGGCTTCCTTGTCTTTCACCATCTCCTGGAGTTTGCTCAGACTCATGCCCATTGAGTTGGTGATGCCATCCTACCATCTCATCCTCTGTCATCCCCTTCTCCTGCTTTCAGTCTTTCCCAGAATCAGGGTCTTCTCCACTGAGTCGACTCTGCATCAGGTGGCCAAAGTATTGGAGTTTCAGCTTCAGCATCAGTCCTTCCAGTGAATATTCAGGGTTGATTTCCTTAAGAATTGACTGGTTTGATATCTTCTAAGCATTATTTGGAATATATTAAATCCTATCTTTTAAAAATTATTGCATTCTTTCCCAGTATTTTACAACTTTATTTAGTGAGGACTTATACATTTTTGTTGTGATAATAAACATCACTATCTTCCTGATTTTAATGGAGAAAACTATGTAATTTTACTATTTAGTATGATGTTACAGTCTATTATTGATCAGTTTCAGTCTATTTGCTCAGTCATATCCAACTCTTTGCCATCCTATGGGCTGCAGCACACCAGGCCTTCCCTGTCTATCACAAACTCTCAGAGCCTCCTCAAACTCATGTTCATCACGTCAGTAATGCCAAACAACCAGCTTATCCTCTGTCACCCCCTACTCCTCCTGCCTTCAATCTTTCTCAGTATCAGGGTTTTTTCCAATGAGGCAGTTCTTTGCATCAGGTGGCCAAAGTACTGGAATTTCAGTGATCATCTCTATAATATTTAGAACACCTTTTGCAATCCCTATTTTAATTAGAATTTTTGAAGAAATGACTCCTGAAGTTTTTTAAGCCTTTAAATCAGGGATAAAATTATAATTCTACTTTAATAGGATGACATAATGAATTTTGCTGATAGATATCTTTTGTTGAAGTACATTATTTCTCATAGTCTTTGAATGGTATATTATTCTTAATTCACCCTTGAAGTTTATTCAGAAAAAATGTTAATCAGTATTCATAAGTGAAATTAGCCTAAAGTATTTTGTTCTGTTTTTATGCTATATATTTAGCAGATGTCAATATTAAGATTTTGTTATGTTTGTAAATTGATTGAGGGAGATATTTAACTTTGCTTGTGATCTGGTATCACTTCAGTAATTTGGGGATTAGCTTTTCTTTGAATGTTAGATAAAACTTATCTCTAAAACCATCCAGACCTTCACCTTTTAAACAGTAGGACTTGAATCACGTTTCCAAAGGTTTCTGTGGCCATTTAGTGTACTGAATGTTGCTAATTTTTCTTAGAAATCTTTGGCAAATTATTTTTCCTAGAAATGATTAATTTCCTCTGGTTTTCAAATCTTTCTCTAAAGTTGTTCAAAATGGTGTTTTGTATTTTTAACATTTTCCAGAGCTATGATTATATTCCCTTTATGATTTATGCTATTCTTTTTCTCTTGAGTTCTTATTTCTAGTGTTTCAGGGGCTTCTATACTTTCTTTGACATTTTAAAGTGCAAGCTTTGGGGTTTTTAACTGTTATTTTTAAAATACATTGAGCAAATTTCAGCTTTTATTAATCATCACACCTGAGCTATTAGTTCTATTTGGTTTTGTAATAGTGCCTTAAGTTAAAAGTTCAAGAATTCCTGTTCATTTCCTTTATTATTATGTAAGACACTTTCTTCTGAGTAAAACTTTATTGTAGCTTAAAGGACTTGATATAAAGCAGTCTCTTTTATTGGAGAAGGCAATGCCACCCCACTCCAGAACTCGTGCCTGGAAAATCCCATGGACGGAGGAGCCTGGTAGGCTGCAGTCCATGGGGTCGCGAAGAGTCAGACACAACTGAGCGACTTCACTTTCACTTTTCACTTTCCTGCATTGGAGAAGGAAATGGCAACCCACTCCAGTGTTCCTGCCTGGAGAATCCCTGGGACAGGGGAGCCTGGTGGGCTGCCGTCTACGGGGTCACACAGAGTTGGACACAACTGAAGCGACAGCAACAGCAGCAGCAGCAGTCTCTTTTATTAATAATCTAATA
The DNA here is from genome assembly GCA_006410735.1 of Raphicerus campestris. Lineage (NCBI taxonomy): Eukaryota > Metazoa > Chordata > Mammalia > Artiodactyla > Bovidae > Raphicerus > Raphicerus campestris. The sequence goes on along the minus strand of SJYW01005268.1, from coordinate 1,161,651 downwards.
TTCTATTCATTGGAGTTTTTGAGTTATACAACCTAATTATGGATATCATTAAGGATTTCTTTGTCAACAAGAATATGATCAGTTTTACAAGTGTTCCAACTTAAAATGTATGTGAGTTACTGAATGGGCTCCTTTAATAGGTGACATTTAGAATCCTTGGTAATGCATCAGCTTCTCTTCTTGACCGTTCTTTGCCAATTCATTTATAAGTCTTTTATTGTGCCCCTACATGTTCCTGGCACTGAGATAGTTACTGAAAGTTCTTTACTATCCAGGACATTTTTAGTTGTAAAAGAAGCAAAATTTGAACTGTGGTTTGTGGTTCAGTTGCTAAGTCCTATCTGACTCTTTTTGACCCCAAAGGCTGTAACCTGCCAGGCTCTTCTGTCCATGGGATTTCCCAGACAAGAATACTGGAGTGGGTTGCCATTTCCTTCTCCACGGGATATTCCCAACCCAGGGATCTATCCCGGGTCTTCTACATTACAGGAGGTCTACTGCATTGCAGGAAGATTCTTTACCAACTGAGCCACCAAGTTTGAACTCACTTAGACTCCAGAAGCTAGCAGCTGAGAGTTTCATATAAGAGACACCAAGGCACAGCTTCATAATATGGACCATCAAAATCAAGTGCTCAAACAATAAGACTCTTTCTTTGTCTAATTCCCAGCTCAACAATTGCCTTCACTTTTCGAGCCAGTTTCTCTTCTCACAACCTCTTTCCCATTGTTGGACATGTGCCCATGGCAGCTGTTGCTTCTTATGGCAGAACTTCATCATCAAGCAGGGACTGAAGGGTGCTCCTCTGGATCCAGGTTCCCAAAAAAAAAAAAAGCAGTGATAGACTCTGATTGGTCTAACTCGTGTTAATTTACCATACCTTAGCTAATCAGCTGTATCTAAAAGGCAGAACCTGTTAAGGGCTTGACACTTACCATTCAAATCATATGATTGGTATGGGAGAAAATAGTTATGTCCATGGGAAAGGGCTTGATTTTTAAGATAAATGAGGAAGATGTGCTAGGCATAAAGAAAAATGAAAGTTTCCTACAGGTACAATAATGTTGGTGAGTCCCTTTACTTTTTAGATGGTTACCATAAGTTGGCAGGGATGGTATTATCACTTTCTTAATCATTGGGCAACTAGGCACAGTCTTAAGTGATCATGATAGATACATGATCTTAAGTGATCATGATAGATATAGAGAAGGGATTTTAATAACTGAAATTTCTTTCTTTTGCCTAACTCTGACATCAGTTCTGTGATTAAGAGATATATCTCATGGACACTTAAGTCATTACTTTTAATAACATTAGCCAACTTTTTTGAGAAAACAATGTTTTATGAGTTAGAACTATAAATACCCTGAAGTCATCTGTTTATAGTCCCTGACCCCTTGAAAGTATGAAGTACATAATCAAGAATTTTATTTAAAGCGCTGGAAACAAACAATTACTCTTCATCTGTATTTCTTTCTCACAGAATATTCAGTACTTAGAATCCCTTGGCTGTTCTTATTAGAGAACATTCAAAGCTGTGGAATAAAAGAAGGAAAAGGAGGCAGATAAATACACTCTGAACTCCCCTTTTATTCTAACTACATCCTATGAGATGTCGTCAGAAGGAATGAGTTTCAAAAAAACTGCTATGGAAAAGGCTGATGAGTTATTATAAAATGATCATTTTTATTTTTCTTTTCATTCATTTATATTTTGCCTAAGGACAAATGTATATAAAATCTTTGTACTTAGTTAATGCTCTGTAAAATAGAATGATAACATTGCTATTGTTAGGTATGTTACTTTGCTTTTCTAGGGTGTATTCTTGTTAAATCTAAGAAGTATTTCCATATAGGTACTAAAATCAGTTTTCAGTGTAATTTAGGAATTGAAGGTAACGGAAAGCAGTATGACTAAAAGTGGGCGTGATTTTCCTATCAGAGCCTGCCAAAAATTCACCAAAGAAAAATCATTCAAATGTCTTCACAGTTAGATTTCTTTTATAAATTGGAAGCTATTCCATCGTAGGGGATGTTGTGAACCCTAATTGATGAGTATTTATAAAATATTTCTACACTGAGATGAAATGACAAAAAGCTGAGATGGATTCATGGGCAGATGCCTGAAGGACAGTGTGAAGATGTGGAAGTATAGACGAGCCAAGTTTTATTGATTAACTCAGCATCATTTATTTCCTGAGCATTCAGTGTTGATAGAGAGAAAAATTAAACAACCCTGTCCTTCAGGACCTCATGGTACAGAGGATTCTGGATTTTCTTTTTGTTTAACAATAAAGCAATATTTTTCTTAAACCTAAATGCTGTGCAATTTCCTCCTACTTATTTTGTTTTGCTATATGAGATACTAGCTTGGTTTTAAAGCTAAATTGAGTTGGCTGTAGTTAATTTCTGAAATAAGGCTCATTATAGAGTCCACCCTTCATAATTTAGTTTTATGAGCAAGGTGTGCAATTAATCAGGAGTAGGTTATTGTCTGACCTTTTTATATACTTGATGGAGAACAACTTCATATTACTTCATATTACCATTGTTATGTAACTCAGATAAAATGATCAGAACAGTCAGCCCTCTACTGCCATTTCCATTATGTGGGAATTGAGTTTCTGTCTTGCTTACTGTTTATTTTTCGCTACATGTTAGCAAACATTGTCTTTCTTCTCTCTCTCATTATCTCTATCCCCATGCAGTTACATAGGTAAATTTAAGGGAAATATATTTGTTAAGTAAGGTAGATCTGGATTAAANGAAGATATAAGCAGTGTAGAAAGTTTCTAAAGTTATATGTGTAGTCAGAAGCCAGACTAACCTTTGAAAAAATGTTAAATTTGTGCACTATGGCTTTTTTTTCCTTTTTTTTATTGTGCTTCATTCTAATGAGATGTGAAAAAAATGAAGTGCAGTCAACTTTATATCCTTGGTATAGTTTATTATAGAATGATATTAAACTATGATTGGTATATGGTAAAGCCAGGAGGCGGGAGGGTCCAAGTGGAGACTTAAAGAGGGTGTCAATTATTTAAGTCTGATCTTTGGGTCTATACTTCCAAACAGTGTTAATCAATGAACTATTCCATAGGACGATTGTTGTGAAGATCCAGCTAATGAATTTGAAAAATCTTTTGCAGACTGTAATGTACCATGTATATGTTGCTGCTGTTATCATTTTTTTACTTCTTCTTTTTGTAGTGACAAAATTATTTCCTGATAGACTATGCATTGATTCCTGTAGCAGAATCCACTATATATTTAGGACCGAATAGGGTAAGATTTTATACATGGCCACAAAAATGTCACAGGCTAATTTGCATTTTTGGTGATTCTATACAATAATTACTGAGTAACCTTCAGTTTTCCAAATAAAGAATAAAGGGAATGGTGGTGATATTTGTAATCATCTACAGAAAGGAAATTTAGTGTTTCACAGATGGAGAGATATTAAGGGTAAATCATTATATCCACATTTCTAATTTTAAGAAGCTTTGAGGGTGTTTGTGGATAACAAGGAGCAAGCATTGTTGTGCATGTAGAATTAAACATAAACTTTCCACACCACAGTCTTTAAATCTCCAGATGAATGTGGAGGGCTTTTTCAGACCCCCATCCCCTAAGAATTGAGAAATTCATAAAAGGAAAATAATGTTATGCTACATGTAATACACAAACTGAGCATACTGAAGCAATTAGAATAGTGACCTTTCAAAGAGGACAAATTAAATTCTATATGCCTCAGAATACACTGTGGCTTAAAGCTTTAGAAAAGGATAAGATATGACATATACTCCTAATTCTAGCCTCATAGCAGCTTACTCTGTTATTTTTGAACAGGCTGCATAACTCATTTCTTCTTCAAACAACATAATTCAACCCAATATTCTCTGTAAACTAAATGAAGAGCCATGCTGGGGATTTTTAGAAAATTCAAGAGATATAGGAATGCTTGTGTCATGTTGCTTTAAAACAGTTTCAAGGATTGGACTATGATCAGTGGGAAACACACAAGAAAATCTGGTGCCAAATGGCCTCTGAACTTTGAGATGAATGACATATGGAATTACTCACTATGGGTAACATACATACAGCCGTGAAAACTACAGTGATATAGCTGTTTTGGCTACCAAATCTGCGTACTTTTTCCCAAATTCAGATTTTAAAACTTGTTTTTAAAAGTAAACCTTTGAAATGTATGAGATGTAAGTATTTTCCTTATTTTTCTTCCTCTTTTCTCATAAATGTTTTTAAATTAATATATTCTTACTGACCCTTGGGTTTATAAGTTATAAAAGCCAAAACACAAGTAAATATTAAAAACACCATTGAATCCACTAGTCATAGTGAATGCTGCTTGTTATGATCAAAATTCATTCAACTAAATTTTTTTTTCTGTGTCTCCTGTAACTTCTTTTTGAAATTTAGTTTGGAAAAGAGTCAGAATCATCTGGTTTACCGGTATTCTTTCACAGCTAGGGGAAAATATACAGAGTTAATTTTTTAAAGGCCTCTGCAATTAATGTTTATCACCTTTTACATAGCAACATAAGAGTGAAATAGACAAATACGTTGAGTCACGTAAACTCGGTTTTCTCAGGCTTTCTTTTCTGAGAGGGTGGCTGAAGGTTCCCTTCTTGTGCTGTCCTGGTTGAGATGGAAGGTGAAATAGTTGTTTTTCCCAATGTGGCAGAGCTCTCAGACATGGCGTGCTATCCGTTCTCTGCCCTCGTTCAGCAGGACCCGGAGACGCGAGGGCCGTCTCTCGCTAGCATCTGCTTTGTGATTGACTCANACCATTGAATCCACTAGTCATAGTGAATGCTGCTTGTTATGATCAAAATTCATTCAACTAAATTTTTTTTTCTGTGTCTCCTGTAACTTCTTTTTGAAATTTAGTTTGGAAAAGAGTCAGAATCATCTGGTTTACCGGTATTCTTTCACAGCTAGGGGAAAATATACAGAGTTAATTTTTTAAAGGCCTCTGCAATTAATGTTTATCACCTTTTACATAGCAACATAAGAGTGAAATAGACAAATACGTTGAGTCACGTAAACTCGATTTTCTCAGGCTTTCTTTTCTGAGAGGGTGGCTGAAGGTTCCCTTCTTGTGCTGTCCTGGCTGAGATGGAAGGTGAAATAGTTGTTTTTCCCAATGTGTCAGAGCTCTCAGACATGGCGTGCTATCCGTTCTCTGCCCTCGTTCAGCAGGACCAGGAGACGCGAGGGCCGTCTCTCGCTAGCATCTGCTTTGTGATTGACTCATTTCGCCTGCCTCTTTAATTTGGGGTGACGGCATCTTCTGAGCCCCTGCATCGCATCCTCTCGGTCTCCGGATCCGGCCAGGGAAGGCCGTCGCGCTCCGCGGCTCCCTGTGCAGTCTGGGCAGGGTGTCCGCAGCTGGCGAGGAGCCCTGCAGGTCCTCACGCGCCTCTCTCCTTGCTTTCGCAGCTGGCGCCACGTACATCTTCGGCAAGAGCGGAGGCCTCATCCTCTACACCTGGCCGGCCAACGACAGGCCCAGCACACGCTCTGACCGCCTGGCCGTGGGCTTCAGCACAACAGTGAAGGACGGCATTCTGGTGCGCATCGACAGCGCCCCGGGCCTCGGCGACTTCCTCCAGCTTCACATCGTGAGTACCGGGCTGGGCCCGGATTCTCTTGTCTTCCTGCTGGTTTGAGTGAGTCAGCCAGATAATTGCCGTGGAACATTCTAGGCTGACGCGACACCGGAGCACACATTAATAGCCTTGCCTCGGTGTGCTGGGGCCACACCTAAGGGGTTCTATGTGTTGAGCCTCATTTTCCCCCCTTGGATGTGAACCGTGATGCCTAGAGGGTGCCTTGGGAATAGAAAATATAAGATGCATCCTGTCCAGACTCCCTCCCCTACCNCGGGCTGGGCCCGGATTCTCTTGTCTTCCTGCTGGTTTGAGTGAGTCAGCCAGATAATTGCCGTGGAACATTCTAGGCTGATGCGACACCGGAGCACGCATTTATAGCCTTGCCTCGGTGTGCTGGAGCCACACCTAAGGGGTGCTATGTGTTGAGCCTCATTTTCCCCCCTTGGATGTGAACCGTGATGCCCAGAGGGTGCCTTGGGAATAGAAAATATAAGATGCATCCTGTCCAGACTCCCTCCCCTACTGTGTGGCTTGGCCATGAGACATTTAGCAGACTACTTAGGTGTAAACTGGAGAAGGAAATGGCAATCCACTGCAGTCCTCTTGCCAGGAAAATTCCATGGATGAAGGAGCTTGATGGGCCACAGTCCATGGGGTCGCAAAGGGTCGGACATGACTGACCAACTTCGCTTCCACGTGGGTGTAAGTAAGAGACTGACCAGGTAGGCTCATCTTAACCTGGCAAGAGTGGCAAGGCCATCGTGACTGTCAGTGACCTCCTACGTTTGGCAGTCAGCCAAGGTTTTCTCCAGAGAAGGGGTCCCCAGCCTCCATGCCAGTAACTGGTACCTCCCGTCAGAGCAGCAGCAGTATTAGGTCAGAAATAAAGTGCACCACCCCCACCCCACTCCGTGGAGAAATTGTCTTCTGTAAAACTGGTCCCTGGTGCCAAAAAGGTGAAGGGCCAAATAGAATATTTGGGGCTTCTCAGGTCACGCAGTCTCTGACGTAGCTGCTCAGCTCTGCCATTGGTAATGTGAAAGCAACCACGGTCAATCCATCATTAAAGAAATGTGCGTGATTATATTGCAATAAAAATATATTTATAAAAACAGACTGCAGCCTGTGCTTGGGCAACCTCTGCCCAAGCCCACAGGCTTTCTTGTAGAGATGTGAAGAACAAATGGGAAAAAACTGAAGCCATAGTGGGTGGGGCAAACAGAAGCAACACAGTGGCCAGGAGTTGGTGTATGCATGCATATATATCCGATGTTTTGCTTGTATATGTAAACCCAATAAGACTGCGCCCTCACTCACTGCAGATCATTAAGAACATAGTGCAATTCAAAGAAATTAAAATGATTTGGAGGAAAAAATTACTTCGTTATGAGGATAGAAAATATTTTTATAGCAACAATTAACCCATTTTATCACCTGTGAGTCTGCAGTTAGGAAAGTAGGCTAGAGAAGGATATGATTCTCATCCATAAGTACCCAATGTGCAGCCACCAAGAGCAAAGAGAGGAATTGCTCTCATTAGTTAGCAATGACAAGGCTAGAAAGAATGGATTTAATTTGGAGCAATAAGAATTCAGTTTAAATAGCAGGGGGGATAAAGCAGTTAAGAAGAAAAGGCAACTGGGGATTATCACCAACCTCCAAAAAGGAGGAAAAGGGACATTTCTTGGTAATCTTTGAATGTGAGTTTTGCTAACGTGCACATCTACTGAGGCACATGGGGTGAGATTTCATTGCTGGACCCTGGGGTGGTGGTGGCCAGCTGGAACCATATAGCAAGCTCAGCCCTGGAAACAGTGCCGCCGGCACCGGCCCCCCCCCCCCCAGCAGCTGCTCTTTTAGCAGGCCTTAGAAAGAGAAGCAGCTGGAAGGAAAAGGCTCGAGCTGGAAGCCTGTCTGATCTCAGGGTGAGCCAGAACAAGCCAAGACTCTGCTCAGAAAGGCAGAGAAGCACTCTTAGAAACAGTTAGCTTCAAAATGCAGAAGAGGGGTCTTGAAGAGAGCCGTGAACCTTTAACACTTCCTCAGATGCTTCAGGGACCATATGGTACTCTAAGCCTGAGCTCAAGCCTTTTAAAAAGCCACGCCAAGGAGCACAGAGAAACGCAGCCATAGTTAGTACAGTTTGTCTTTATTTGGCCTCTAAGAACCACCATAATTTACAAAACTGTGAGATTTATGCTGCATATAACTTAATGACTATTTCATGGCAGCTATAACTGGGCTATTATTACCAGTTCACTTGCATTTTCACAGTGATTTATCTTCTTTTTTTTATTCAGTGTGACTTACTAAGAAAAATATGATTTGGCACAGCCAAGAGCATCCTTTTAGAGTCCAATAATGTGCTACCGGTTTATCCATTTCTTCCCATTTGTGTTTTGTAAAGCAGTTTCACTTTCAGGAGAAACATCCTCTTATTTTCTGGTAGGTTACTTGGAATTGGCAGCATTTTCATAAAACAGATATGAGGATCCTGGGAACTTCTAGGNGTGTGACTTACTAAGAAAAATATGATTTGGCACAGCCAAGAGCATCCTTTTAGAGTCCAATAATGTGCTACCGTTTTATCCATTTCTTCCCATTTGTGTTTTGTAAAGCAGTTTCACTTTCAGGAGAAACATCTCCTTATTTTCTGGTAGTTTACTTGGAATTGGCAGCATTTTCATAAAACAGATATGAGGATCCTGGGAACTTCTAGGGAGAACCAAAGCATTCCATTTTGACTCTTTTTTAAAAGGAAACGTACAAGAAATTTTACATCAGAATGTGTGGAGCTCCCTTGGGCATTGTGAACTTATTCCCATGATGTTCTCATTGCTTAAACATTCTGGGAAATTCCAAGATTCTCCCTCAGAGCTTGGGTTAGGAAATGCCATCTGGCATTTTTCAAGAAAAAGAGACCCTATGATGTGAAGAAGCCACACCATTCTGGAATGGACTTGACGTATCTCTGGCTTTCTGGAATAGGGGACCCCTTCATTTCACTGAAATGGTGCAGTCATTTCAAATCATCTTTTATTCACTGGTGCAATATCTCTGGTGTCTGCTAGAGACAGAAAGTGTATGTGGTGGTACTCCAATAAACAGGTGCCTATAAGAACAGGCTGCAGATTGTATTGCCCTAGACTGGCCAAATGTTCTCAGAGAGATATAAAAGAACATGTGACTAAGACCTGATGTCAGAGTAGGCAGAGGAAAGGGAAGGTTCCTTACTATAGTGGAGAGAAGGTCAAAGAACGTGACAAAATCCAGCCTCTTGCTTTGGACACTGACGTAGCTGCATCAGGAAAATGAAGCCACAGATGCCTACTAGATAATTCTGTGTGGTTTTCACTATCTGTCAAACATGGATTTGTTTATTAAACACAGTCAGTTTCCTTGTACTAGAGAAAATTACTCAGTAAGAAAGGAACATAAGGGCCATTACTAAGAGTGGAAAGGGTTGGAGAGGAAGCAAAGGATTTCATTCCCCCCTTGCAGTGCCCCTTGGAGAAGAGAACCAGTGAAAGCGATGACAGGTGTGAAGAGGACGTGAAGGCAGGGTGAATCCCAGGGGCAAGGAAAAACACAATCAAGTGGGCGTGAGCAAGAGAGGACACATTTGCCCAGAGATGGGCTCTGGCCAGGGTCATCTGGGCAGAGCTGCATTCTTCGAGTGTGGGTATTAATTGTGGAAACAACCAGAAGTGCCTTGCTGCTACTCCTGAGTGGTTGCCAAGCTAATACATTGCTCAGAAAAAAAGTATAAACTCTGAAATTAGCATATGTGTGCACGCACACACACGCAAGAGAGAGAAAGAGAGACGTGAAGGGAGAGATTAAGAACTGGTGTTTCACAAACTGCTGCGAAAGGCAGTTCCTAGGAATTCCTGACTTTTTGAGCAGTGGTAACACAGTGTTTGGGAGAAGGCCTTTTTACCCCCAACTTAACCTACCTGAGGGAAGAGAAAATTCTCTCCCAAGAACACTGGGGAGTCTGACCCCAGGACGAGCAACCACTCTCTAAAACAAGACTTGCCTGTTGTCAGGACCCCAGAGCAGGAACGCAGAGAACGTCATCCTGCATGCCAGCTCTGAGTCCTACTGCCTCCATGCAAGCTTTGCATTGGGAGGATTTGGGAGAATAGAAGGCAAATAAAGCAAATGGAAGTGCGAGCTTCCACCAGCCTTGTCTGCCACGTGTGTGGAAGCGGGGCTGTAAGGACTGAAGTGGGCTGCTCATTCATTCTCCTTCCTCTAGGCTTCACAGCCTTCTTCACACGCTTCAAGTCTTCCATGTCTCTTTGCTATCCTCAAGTCACCACACCTAAAAAACTCCTTGGGGAAGCAGGTATCTTCTTCAGCTCATATTCCCCTGGAGGCCCTTGAGTCATTGACTAATTAGTCGGTCTTTGTATGTTCCTTCCCCACCAGGTTAAAGTCAACCGCTTTGACAGGGTTCGAGAGCAAGTTTTAGTTCAGCCGCTCAGTCGTGTCCGACTCTTTGTGACCCCATGGACTGCACGCCAGGCCTCCCTGTCCATTACCAACTCCCAGAATTTACTCAAACTCATGAGAGCAATAAATCAGCATGACTAATTTGGGGACATAGGACCTTTGGGGGAGTGGCAGGAATTCATGGAGAGAGCTTGGCCAGAATGAAGGCTTTGGTGCCCTGGGATAAAAAGAATTGGTACAAAGAAAGGGATACCCACACAGAGCTGGGGAGGTGCTGTAGGCACACCTTTTGCTCACGTTATCTGTTGTTCTTGCCAAAAGAACAGGGGCTCTTCCTTCTTGGGCTGATTTCTTTTAAACCAAACATCTTCCCACTCACCTGGGTCTCCTGGTAATTTAATAGATAAGAATTAGATCATTAAAAAAACAAAATCAAAGAAGGCCAACAGATCGAAATAATTTAGACCGTTTGCTTCAAATTAGCTTGCATTTCTTCGTTTTTGGTTCACACATCCGTGATGTACTATTTTCTGTGTCAATTATTAACCATGATATTAATGGAATCATAGATGAGATGTGTCTTAACAAAGGCAAAAAAGTCTTTGCTGAAGTGTGCACTCATGAAATCAGATTCTATGGAGGGAGGGTCTCATAGGGCGGAGGGATTTTTACAAATCATTACTTCAAATGTGAGTTCCCTCTGTTGAAATCTATTGTTGAGAATTAGTCTGCTCAGTTTGGAGAGAAGCCATCCGTTGTGAATGACAGCTGCCCCTTGACCCTGTGTCTATGGAGCTGCGTCATGTTGCACTCACCTTCTTTATACAATAGGGACAAAACTGAATATGACCAGAGAAAGGATCACCATGAGGCGCTTGCCACTGCTGTCATGAAACTCCTGACAAACTCCTTTCACCACCTGCAAAATAGAAGGATGGGGAGAACTGGGCAAAAATCAACTTCTCTTTATGTAGTTAATGCAGGGTGTAAAAAAGGCATCCTATTAATTTTCTTCTCTCTGTGTGTAATTTACAGTAAATCCTCTTGGATTCATTTTTTAATTATGAGCCTTTCAGGAACAGTGAAAATTTATGTCAGGGCACCTGTTTTGTTTGACAAGAATCTATAACCTTCCCGGACTGTTTCCTTCCTGACTTACAATGTAGACACATAAAACAAAGGAGTAGAGAAAAGGTTACTGTTCACATCAGCTCCCTTTTCGTAAGGGCATAGTGTTCTCTTTCCAACACCTCTGCCAAAATAAAAAAAAAAGACTGATGGTATTCTCTCACTGTCAAGTTTGGGAAATCAGATATTTATTAAGTTTGGCTTGTATAGTATTGTTTTTCCATAATTTATAGCACTTGAAGAGACTCCTGGAGAAAAAAAAGGAGCAGAGCTGAATTATGATAAATGGTGTGTTGCTCACATCTATTGCATCTATAAATTGCTGGCTCGGATGTTTCACTTGGCTGTCTGTGCGTGAGATACAGCAGCAAACCAGCAACCTCTGGGTCGGTCCTCTGTGACGTTAGGTGGCTGTTAGCTTATGTTCATCTCTGGATTTGGCCAGTGGTAGGAGTGGATTGGGTTCAGGCATGGCGCGTGGGGGGACCTGCAGAGGAATCCAGAGGAGTGTTGGCATTCAAGACTGCTAACAGAAGTTAAGAGAAAAAGAACAGGAAAACAGCAAAAGTATCCACCAGCTGCAATTGTGCTTCCCACAGAGTGCTGCGCACTGCAGGCTGGCTCTGTTTTTCCTTTAGCTGCTATTTGCTCTTAGTGAAAAAGGCCTCTTTGGGTTTTCTAGGCTTAGGAGCTTTTCCAGATCATTAGCCACTTCTGTGGAGAGGGCCTGCTGGGCCCCCTCTCTGCAGCTCCCAGCTTAGCTGTTCCGTCCCGGCAGAGTTGGAGGAGAAGGTGGGAGAAGGGAGTAGTGGGGGGTTTTGATGGAGTGACTGCTTATGTAAGCTGAACCAGAGGCAGCACCTGCATGCAAACCGTGTGTGTTTGCTCAGATCTTTGCTGGTCCCAAGATATTTTGATCTAAATCTGTTGACTTC
>SJYW01005268.1:1135838-1148808 GCA_006410735.1 Raphicerus campestris | reverse complement strand
AAAAAAGTATAAACTCTGAAATTAGCATATGTGTGCACGCACACACATGCAAGAGAGAGAAAGAGAGACGTGAAGGGAGAGATTAAGAACTGGTGTTTCACAAACTGCTGCGAAAGGCAGTTCCTAGGAATTCCTGACTTTTTGAGCAGTGGTAACACAGTGTTTGGGAGAAGGCCTTTTTACCCCCAACTTAACCTACCTGAGGGAAGAGAAAATTCTCTCCCAAGAACACTGGGGAGTCTGACCCCAGGACGAGCAACCACTCTCTAAAACAAGACTTGCCTGTTGTGAAGACCCCAGAGCAGGAATGCAGAGAATGTCATCCTGCATGCCAGCTCTGAGTCCTACTGCCTCCATGCAAGCTTTGCATTGGGAGGATTTGGAAGAATAGAAGGCAAATAAAGCAAATGGAAGTGCGAGCTTCCACCAGCCTTGTCTGCCACGTGTGTGGAAGCGGGGCTGTAAGGACTGAAGTGGGCTGCTCATTCATTCTCCTTCCTCTAGGCTTCACAGCCTTCTTCACACGCTTCAAGTCTTCCATGTCTCTTTGCTATCCTCAAGTCACCACACCTAAAAAACTCCTTGGGGAAGCAGGTATCTTCTTCAGCTCATATTCCCCTGGAGGCCCTTGAGTCATTGACTGATTAGTCGGTCTTTGTATGTTCCTTCCCCACCAGGTTAAAGTCAACCGCCTTGACAGGGTTCGAGAGCAAGTTTTAGTTCAGCCGCTCAGTCGTGTCCGACTCTTTGTGACCCCATGGACTGCACGCCAGGCCTCCCTGTCCATTACCAACTCCCAGAGTTTACTCAAACTCATGAGAGCAATAAATCAGCATGACTAATTTGGGGACATAGGACCTTTGGGGGAGTGGCAGGAATTCATGGAGAGAGCTTGGCCAGAATGAAGGCTTTGGTGCCCTGGGATAAAAAGAATTGGTACAAAGAAAGGGATACCCACACAGAGCTGGGGAGGTGCTGTAGGCACACCTTTTGCTCACGTTATCTGTTGTTCTTGCCAAAAGAACAGGGGCTCTTCCTTCTTGGGCTGATTTCTTTTAAACCAAACATCTTCCCACTCACCTGGGTCTCCTGGTAATTTAATAGACTTGTTGAACAAGATAAGAATTAGATCATTAAAAAACAAAATCAAAGAAGGCCAACAGATCGAAATAATTTAGACCGTTTGCTTCAAATTAGCTTGCATTTCTTCGTTTTTGGTTCACACATCCGTGATGTACTATTTTCTGTGTCAATTATTAACCATGATATTAATGGAATCATAGATGAGATGTGTCTTAACAAAGGCAAAAAAGTCTTTGCTGAAGTGTGCACTCATGAAATCAGATTCTATGGAGGGAGGGTCTCATAGGGCGGAGGGATTTTTACAAATCATTACTTCAAATGTGAGTTCCCTCTGTTGAAATCTATTGTTGAGAATTAGTCTGCTCAGTTTGGAGAGAAGCCATCCGTTGTGAATGACAGCTGCCCCTTGACCCTGTGTCTATGGAGCTGCGTCATGTTGCAGTCACCTTCTTTATACAATAGGGACAAAACTGAATATGACCAGAGAAAGGATCACCATGAGGCGCTTGCCACTGCTGTCATGAAACTCCTGACAAACTCCTTTCACCACCTGCAAAATAGAAGGATGGGGAGAACTGGGCAAAAATCAACTTCTCTTTATGTAGTTAATGCAGGGTGTAAAAAAGGCATCCTATTAATTTTCTTCTCTCTGTGTGTAATTTACAGTAAATCCTCTTGGATTCATTTTTTAATTATGAGCCTTTCAGGAACAGTGAAAATTTATGTCAGGGCACCTGTTTTGTTTGACAAGAATCTATAACCTTCCCGGACTGTTTCCTTCCTGACTTACAATGTAGACACATAAAACAAAGGAGTAGAGAAAAGGTTACTGTTCACATCAGCTCCCTTTTCGTAAGGGCATAGTGTTCTCTTTCCAACACCTCTGCCAAAATAAAAAAAAAAGACTGATGGTATTCTCTCACTGTCAAGTTTGGGAAATCAGATATTTATTAAGTTTGGCTTGTATAGTATTGTTTTTCCATAATTTATAGCACTTGAAGAGACTCCTGGAGAAAAAAAAGGAGCAGAGCTGAATTATGATAAATGGTGTGTTGCTCACATCTATTGCATCTATAAATTGCTGGCTCGGATGTTTCACTTGGCTGTCTGTGCGTGAGATACAGCAGCAAACCAGCAACCTCTGGGTCGGTCCTCTGTGACGTTAGGTGGCTGTTAGCTTATGTTCATCTCTGGATTTGGCCAGTGGTAGGAGTGGATTGGGTTCAGGCATGGCGCGTGGGGGGACCTGCAGAGGAATCCAGAGGAGTGTTGGCATTCAAGACTGCTAACAGAAGTTAAGAGAAAAAGAACAGGAAAACAGCAAAAGTATCCACCAGCTGCAATTGTGCTTCCCACAGAGTGCTGCGCACTGCAGGCTGGCTCTGTTTTTCCTTTAGCTGCTATTTGCTCTTAGTGAAAAAGGCCTCTTTGGGTTTTCTAGGCTTAGGAGCTTTTCCAGATCATTAGCCACTTCTGTGGAGAGGGCCTGCTGGGCCCCCTCTCTGCAGCTCCCAGCTTAGCTGTTCCGTCCCGGCAGAGTTGGAGGAGAAGGTGGGAGAAGGGAGTAGTGGGGGGTTTTGATGGAGTGACTGCTTATGTAAGCTGAACCAGAGGCAGCACCTGCATGCAAACCGTGTGTGTTTGCTCAGATCTTTGCTGGTCCCAAGATATTTTGATCTAAATCTGTTGACTTCGATTCCACGCGTGGTGTTGAAAGGCAGAATGCCATAGTAGAAAAATGTACTTAATTTGTGGTTGGAAGACTTGAATTTGAGTCTCATTTCTGTCTGTATCCAGCGAGCCACTTGGCTTTCAGTAAGTCACTCCACTGCTTTGAGCCTCTCCTTTCTCTTCTTTAAAATGGGCACCAAAAAAGGTGCCCTCATATGATTTTCCTGGGGCTCAGACGAAATACAGTTTTCGGAAGTTGTTATTGGTGAAGGACTGCATGAAAAGAGAAGGATAGTTTTCTTGATGAAATATCTAGCAGGTGATGACTTCATTGGAGGAAAAAAAAATAGTGAAAGGAAGTATTTTATCATGAAAAGCAGAATTTCATTTTAAGTGTTTCTGAAGTCGCCTGAGACAGTTTCTGCAAGCAGATTCTTATTTTATCTGATCAAAAGATAATTATTGAATTAATCACATCTACAGTTGAGACTTTGGAGGGTCCTGTTAGCATGCAGTGAAGAACCCAGTTGCGGCTGAGCGAGTCCTGGTTGCGTCAATAGACTGAGTAGACCCCTGCAGCATCCTCAGTGTCTCATTGTGGGTCATGATGTCCCTACAGTGTCACGAGGCGATGCACTTTGCTTCCACTGTCCCTAATGTTCCAAAGGGCTCTGTACTCATCTGTGAAATCATGGTCCATTGGCCCCAAAGTTCCTTCTTCAGTGGTATGAAGCACAGCTCAGCTTGCAAAAAGAAGGATATGGAGGAGGAGGTGGCGGTCGTGATCCCAGGGGTGGAGGGCTGTCGGGGAGGAGGAGCAGGGAAGGAGGGAGGAGAAGAAGACAACAGTAACAACAAGCAGGACCGTCAAGGGATCAAGGGAGCCCAGTCTTCCCAGACGAGGATGGTGTGAAAGTGGTTTGAGATCAACCATGGGCGTCAGATAAAGGCCTAGAGGGCTTGGCCCTATTCTTGGGCATCAATAGGGCCCAGAAAAGGTCATGGCTGGAAAGAACATCCCAGTGTGGGTCCAGCTGGATTGAGCAGAGATGAGTAGCTGGTGCTGTCAAGGNTGGAGGGCTGTCGGGGAGGAGGAGCAGGGAAGGAGGGAGGAGAAGAAGACAACAGTAACAACAAGCAGGACCGTCAAGGGAGCCCAATCTTCCCAGACGAGGATGGTGTGAAAATGGTTTGAGATCAACCATGGGCATCAGATAAAGGCCTAGAGGGCTTGGCCCTATTCTTGGGCATCAATAGGGCCCAGGAAAGGTCATGGCTGGAAAGAACATCCCAGTGTGGGTCCAGCTGGATTGAGCAGAGATGAGTAGCTGGTGCTGTCAAAGAAACTGAAAATAAGCATTTCAAAGATTTTTGAGTCCTCAAACATAAAAGAAAAATGAATGATAAATTTAGTGTGCAGATGAAATGTATAGTAATATAGCTGGAAAAATTGAGTTGACAATGCATGTGGAGAATATTTTATAGCTGGGAGACAGTTATGAGAAGCGAGGCCAAATGACCATATCTTTCTCATTTATCACTGACACCACTGACACTTCGTTAATGGATGGCAGTCCTGTTTCAGAACCATCGATGCATATGTATACTATAAATTTAGAAAAGTCAGAATGAAGAGGGTTTAGCTCCTGAGTGACATTCTTTATATGTGAATTGAGTGTCTTTTACGTACCATGCTAATTGCTATATTTTGGGAATTCTGTGATAACTTTGGCTCACATAGAGCTAATGGACTTGAAAGAACATGGTAATTAAAATATGAGAAAGTAAGTTTTCTACACATTTAGGAGATAATGTAAATACAACTCTTACTATATAGCTCCTGGCATGTAGTGCATTTTCAGTCATGGATAGCTTTGGATATTATTGGTAGTTTTTTATTCAATTAACATTTTTTTAAACTCAGAAAACAATGTAATTTCCTAACTAATAGATAGACTTTTAACCAGACCTTTGAGAGTCCAACTTAACTAATATAAAATTCTAAGGAAGCATCAAGATATTGCTGATTTAAAGCCAACCTGGCGGCATATATCCTAGATTATTGCAGTTATCAAATACTGAACAAGTTCTGAATAGCAGAGGCTTTTCTGACAGATGAATGCCAAGTGCAGCAAGCAAGCAAACCCTAGGCACTATGCAGTGAGTGCTGGGGCTCGTATGACTTAATGACAGCCCTGCCTTAACACCAGCATTTAGATGAATTATCTCATTGACCCACCGCTTACACTGTTACTAGTCATTACTTCTGGAGTATTGTTCAGTGCACTAGGGCAAGAAATAACTCACTGACTCCCCGAAGCTATAGATGATGGATTTTAGCTCCCTGGCTGCATTCAGAAGGCACGGAGCTCAGCATATTGATTGGGGAATTCATTAGCCACCCACCCCATAGCATCATGTGCTTAGATCCTGATGCTGTCACTGGGGCTGTTTCATCTTGTTAGTGTTTCCCTGATAGATGGCAGAGGGAACTGTACAACTGCATTAGCCTCAAAGATGGTCCTGTCAGCCAGACCTGTCATTTCTCAGCCTGAGATGACACCTTTGGAACCTAGAATCACTTAAAGACATTTAGATAAGCCCTGCTGATCGACCAAACTAACCTTCATCCCAAAGTCAGTTCATACTCAGGATGAGCGGAGATGACCGGCAATTAAAATGTTGCCTATTCTATTCTTGGCTCCCGAGTTAACCTCTTTTAATTCAGTTTATTTTTCTACTCCATTGTCTATAAGATGGCAGGTAATTGAATGGCATAGATGACTGTTTCCTACATTTATTTCAGACTGTATCTTTAGAGTTCACCTTACATGGCTTCCATTGGCATCACTCGCCACAAATACTGATGGACAAAGTGCCAGGTACTAGACACTGTGCAAAGACTCTGTTTATTTTATTATGAGCTCACAACTACTCAATGAGGCCGTCACTATGAATATCCTCACTTCATAAATGAGGCAACTAATGTTTAATGAAGCTAGAGAATTTTTCCAAGATTAGCACTGCTAATAAATGGCTGAGCAGGCATTCAGATCCAGTTCTGATTCTTAATTACTATTACACCCCTAATGAAAGTTTCAGAGTAGCAAGTGTAGCGGTGATCATTTTAATTCAACACATATTTACGAAATGGCAGTTTATTTGGAGTTGGTGGAGATGTGAAACATGCAAGGGCGGAAATGAGGACTGTATACACAGCTCTGTCTTAAGGGGAGATGGGCAGTATACCAAGGAAGGTAAGGACACTGCTGGGTATAGACACTGGGGAAAGGTGCGTGGACAGGGTGCGTCAGATTCTGGCTGGCGGAATCTGGAGACGGAACATGCTAAATGAAGATACTAGCATGAGTATACTAGCATGAGTGTAACCTCAAAGGAAGAGAATGCAAGCTGTATTCTCAAATTAGGTATACAGTCTGTCCACAATACATGACTTGAGGCAATGGGCAGACTGTGGAATGGCAGAAAGATCCCATGTTTTAGAGGCAGGTGGTCTATGATTCAAAACTATAGCTTTGCTTCCAACTAGCTCTTATGTCCTTGGGTGAATTATTTGACATCTCTGGAGGGCATGGCAATCCACTCCAGTATTCTTGCCTGGAGAATCCTGTGGACAGAAGAGCCTGGTGAGCTACAGTCCATAGGATTGCAAAGAATCAGACATGACTTAACAGACACACTCATAAAATAATAATGCTACATGGCAAATCTGTGTAAAGATTTATAATAATGTGTGAAAATGTTTCATGAGTCTTTTCTGGTCCACAGTAGATGCTAAATTAATGAAAGAAATGTTTTAAGTTTATTATTATTTTTTTCTTTCCAGGTATTTTAGGCCTGTAGTGGGGAGAACCTGTAATGGGGAGAATTTCAATGCCATATTGGCAGATTGGTTCTGAAAGCAGTGAGAAGCCCTTTTGAAAGTTTTTGAGCAGAAGACAAAATCCCCAAGACTTACTTTTTTGGGAAGGTTATTTTGGCTCTGTTGAAATAATATTTTTTCAGTGGGTTTTAGGAAAATCAATACCTGGAGATTGTTCAAGTGGTCTAGGAAAAAGTTTTAAAGGATTTATTCTATGATGATCATATGAAGGGAATGAGGATGAAACAAAAGGACATTTCCCAGATAGAATCAATAGGTATCACTAGCTGGTTGGATGAAAAAAAGAGAGCGAGGAGTAAGGCATCTCTGTACTGGGAAGGTTGTGATTTCAACAGCAATAAAAGGNGGAATGAGGATGAAACAAAAGGACATTTCCCAGATAGAATCAATAGGTATCGCTAGCTGGTTGGATGAAAAAAAGAGAGCGAGGAGTAAGGCATCTCTGTACTGGGAAGGCTGTGATTTCAACAGCAATAAAAGGCAAGTATAAGGCATCCAGGAGTCCATCTGCAGAGCTTCCCAATAGGAAACATGTGATAAACTCAGATGAGGGAGAGGACTCAGACAGAGGGACTTGCGGGTTCTGTCTGGCAGTGACAGTGGAGACTTTGAGGACTGCTAAGATCTCTAAGATGATAAGTGAGTGGGAACTTGGGAAATATATACCTACCTTTACAAGATGAAGAACGAAAAGGAAGGAAGCTAAGAAAAAGAAGGTTAGGGGTTCAGGGAAGACCTAGGTAGGGAGATTTTATAGAAGTCAAAAAGCTTGGGAGAGGTTTTCAAAATCAAATAATTCTAGAACTCTTTTCTTTTTCCCCCATATATTTAGTCAAACCTCTGTCATTTGAAATCACTTTGTGGCCGTCTTCTTCATTTTTCTTGTTTTTCAAGCATTTAACGTTTGTCACTCTGGTCCTCTCATCAGTGACTTCGTGTTTCTCCTGGTAGTTGTCATAAACATGACTAACTCGGAGCCAGAAGACAGGGTCTGGTCCTGGCTCTGTCACCAACTAGCAGGCATCTCAACTGGGTGGTAGAGATATAGATAGTGCCAGCCTCAGAATGGTAGACAAGGTCAACTGAGAGAATGCTTGTGAATGTTCCTGGTTACCATTGAAAGACTTACAAAATGAAATAAGATCATTTTCATAGTAATATTGTTATGCATGCCACCTGCTTGGGGCTTCCCTGGTGGCTCAGCAATAAAGAATTTGCCTGCAATGCAGGATACATGGATTCCATCTCTTGGTTGGGAAGAACCCCCCAGAGAAGGAAATGGCAATCCACTTCAGGATTCTTGCCTGGGAAATCCCATGGACTCTAGGGCTACAGTCCATGGGGTCACAGAGAGTGGGACACAACTTAGCAACTAAACACACACTCCACCCACTTGAGCTCTTGATGCCCAAGAGTTTGTGGCTGGAAACCTATGCATGAAACCTATAAGATGCTAAAATGGTTATGATTGTAGTTTCCAATGGGAAGGTTAACAACCAGGCAGATGGGGGTCAGAGTCAAAATGGGGATTGACCCACTGCCAGATCCCATGGCCTCCTGTCCTCCTCAGAGGGTGTACAAACCTTGTCTCATCCCTTGTAGCGTCACTTTAGGGGACGCTGTTTGGATTTAAGGTCATGCTACCATTCCCTAAATAAGAAATCCCCTGATCCTGGTGATCACCATGTGCAGTGAAACATGGAATCTGATTACCCTGATCATTATCTTAGCTTGGGTGGCTAGCAAAGCATAAAATTATCCAGCCCTTTTAAAAATGCAAGCAGCAGTACTTAGGTTCACTAAACTCTGTTGGAAATGAACTCCACCGGTTGACTTTCCGCGACTGCAAACTGATGTTCTGACCAAATGACATGCATGGTTTTGTAATCCCTTCTGTGTTTGCTATTTTATTTATTGTCCAGACAGCGTGCCTGGAACTTTGTGTATGTCAGCTCATTTACTTCTTGCAACACTGTCAAGTTGGTGAGATTACTTCTGTCTTAGAGATTAAGAAACTAAGGCTCAGAGGATTAAATAACCATTGTCCTCAGCGTTAGGGGAAGGAAAGAAGAGTAAATGTTGGTATGTTCTATTCTGACGTCATGCATAGTGCTTTCAAGAATTACCGATTCAGTACTGAGGTTGCTGCTGCTGCTGCTAAGTCGCTTCAGTTGTGTCCGACTCTGTGCGACCCCATAGATGGAAGCCCACCAGGCTCCCCTGTCCCTGGGATTCTCCAGGCAAGAACACTAGAGTGGGTTGCCATTTCCTTCTCCAATGCGTGAAAGTGAAGTCACTCAGTCGTGTCTTGACTCAGTGACCCCATAGACTGCAGCCTACCAGGCTCCTCTGTCCATGGGATTTTCTAGGCAAGAGTACTGGAGTGGGATGCCATTGCCTTCTCCAAGTACTGAGGTTAGATGTGGTAAATTTGGCAGAATTTATCTGTGATTTTTTCTTTTTTTCAATCCACACGGTCAACAATGGTAAACAGAAATGGATGGATGGAGCACAGTATTTTGCCTAAAGCAGAATACCTAATTGGAACTAAGTCACTTTATTTTTTAATTTAAAGAAATTCTTCATTTTACATTGCATTTTATTGCTTCCCAGTTTTTTTTTTTTTTCATCTCAACAACATAAGGTACCTACTTATCCCCAAACTTCTTTCTTTAATACCCCTATGCAAAATGGGCTTGGAAACCAGTCTGAGGTTTTGCATGCAACATGGTGGACCATAAGATTCAAAGGTGACTTTTGTTGTTAGATATTAACAAAAATTCTCTCAAATGTAGTCTATCTGAACAGAGATTATTGGATAAATGCCTTCATGTGTTTCAATATATGATAAATACCCTATTATCTAAGTCTTCAAATATTCTTATGTGAAAACTGTAAATGATATCAAATAATACAGAAACACACATAGTCTCTCTTCAGTCAATGTTTAATTGCATGTATTTCTGTTTTAAAATCAAATATGAATGTCTTTGCAGCAACCTTGGACTGTCATCCACTGGCCTCTTAGTCTCTAATGTCTAGTGGTAGAGTGTAGTTAAAAACTTGAAAGGTAGACCTTTTCACTGGAAATCATATTTCTTGAAGTAGGAGCAGATTCCCTTCAATTCGCACTTGACTTCATGCCTAATCCCTGAGCTTGGCAGGCTTTTGTGTTTGCTACTTACATCAGCGATGCTAGAGTGGGTTTTGTTGCATGTCTAAACAGCTAAGTTTAATGCAACACTGAAGCTTGAAAGAAGAAAATGAGTTTGAGGTGATGTGTTTCCCAGAACACAGTGCACAGTGGGGGAGAGTCTTGGACTATTCACAAAGCGCAGCTATTAAAAAAAAAGAGAGATGATATGGGGAGGGTGGTGGGAGGGGTGTTCAGGGTTGGGAACTCATGTACACCTGTGATGGATTCATGTCAACGTATGGCAAAACCAATACAGTATTGTAAAGTAAAAAAATAAAATTAAATTTAAAAAATAAATAAATAAAATGATCTAAGAAGAATAAAAAAAATCTCCCAGAGGTTTGGTTGGGAAGGTGTACGGGGGGATATAGTGAGATGTATGATATGACAGACTTAGCTTTAGATGAGAGGCAGGTGAGAGAATTTTCAAGTTAAAATTAACCAGACAGGTGAAAATTAGCAAACTAGTGAGTAACACTTTATTTATTTATGTTGACCACCTCCTCCTACATACCAGGTGAGTTCTAGGTGCTAGGAATACAAGAGTGAAACCAAATAGTCAAACCCGCTGGCCTGGTGGAGCTTACATTCTGGTGGAGCAGTCCTCAGTGGTCGGAACCTAAGTTCTGCAGAGCCTTGTGAAAGCCTGAGGTCATCTATATTTAATTGAGTAAAGCTGAAACTCCAGTACTTTGGCCACCTCACACGAAGAGTTGACTCATTGGAAAAGACTCTGATGCGGGGAGGGATGGGGGCAGGAGGAGAAGGGGACGACAGAGGATGAGATGGCTGGATGGCATCACCAACTCGATGGACAAGAGTTTGGGTGAACCCCGGGAGTTCGTGATAGATAGGGAGGCCTGGCATGCTGCAATTCATGGGGTCACAAAGAAATGGACATGACTGAGCGACTGAACTGAACTGAAAGTACTGGGTTGGCCAAAAAGTTCATTCAGGATGTTACAAAACAAACAAACACACTTTTTGGCCAACCCGATATTAACAAACAGGCAAATCCCTCCAAACTTTTCTTTCCATCTTTATACTTTTCTCCATTTTCCAAATCTTCAGATGAACCTCCCTTACTTTTACAATCAAAACAGAGCAAAGGACCCTCCTACCAGCTGGGGGCTCTACTGTGACCACCACAAAGGCCCCTCTAGTTTGCTTTCAGCACCAAAAGGAAACAAAAAGAATACCATCTTCACCCCCAGTTTCTGCTCCTTATTCTTTGCAATGACTGTGCTTGTTCCTATCATTTTGTTTTATCATGGTGCAGGATGCCTTTAGAACACCCTCCAAAATTTCACAGACAGCAGATTGCTAAAGGTATCCATATAGCACCAACTGAGAAAAAAAGAAAGTCGAAAACCAAACTCAACCAAAGGAAAACCCACCCTCCCCAGAGACAGACCACACCACTGTCCAGGTCTGTAGACTGTGAGGTCTGCACTTTGACCCAAAGCTTCCCCTCCCTCGCCCCAGGCATTTGCAAGATCACCCACTGTGTTGACAATATCAGCACAAATGAGATTATTCCCTTCCCTTAACTGAATGCTCCAGGGAACAGAATGGAACCACATGTTTCCCTTTGATTCACACCCAAACACTGCAAAACACAGAGTGTGCACTTCCTCCTTCAAGCTGTGTGTGTGCGTTAAACACATGCAAACATTGGACTGAGATGCAGACACAGTAAGTCAGCTCTGGAGAAAACCATAGAAGTCTTTTTTTTTCCCCTTTCTTTAACTCTTCATCTTTTATTTGAGCTAAATCTTTGCCAGTTTCACCGAATATTGTTTTATAAGGGTTCCTCAAAGAACAGTTAAATTTCATCCATCTGAAATTGACTATAACATAACAGGCCCCCTTTTGGAACTGAGAACTTAAAATTATCTCTCTGCTTGTAAATTATCAATTTTTTAATAAGCAGAACCAAGAAATACCCACATTTATATAATTGATGTGAAAGAACACAGAAGGCAACTTGAGCGAGTTTTCCCTGTGTTTCCACGAAGTGCTTGTTAAAAGTGAGTGTTTGTATGGAGATTCCTTAAAAAACTAGGAATAAAACTACTGTATGACACAGCAGCCCCACTACTGGGTATATACCCTGAGAAAACCATAGTTCAGAAAGACGACATGTGCCCCAGCGTTCACTGCAGCACTTTGTACAATAGCCAGGACATGGAGGCAACCTAGCTGTTCAACAACAGATGAATGGATAAAGAAGCTGTGGTACATACACACAATGGGATATTAGGGGCTTCCCTCGTGGCTCAGAGGTTAAAGTGTCTGCGAGCAATGTGGGAGACCTGGGTTCAATCCCTGCGTCAGGAAGATCCCCTTGGAGAAGGAAATGGCAACCCACTCCAGTATTCTTGCCTGGAGAATCCCATGGACCGAGGAGCCTGGTAGGCTGCAGTCCATGAGGTCGCAAAGAGTTGGACACATCTGAGCAACTTCACTTTCACTTTTCACTTATATGCATTGGAGAAGGAAATGGCAATCCACTCCACTGTTCCTGCCTGGGGAGTCCCAGGGACTGGGGAATCTGGTGGGCTTCCGTCTATGGGGTCGCACAGAGTTGGACACGACTGAAGCGACTTAGCAGCAGCAGCAGCAGCAACACATATATATGGAATCTAGAAAAATAGTACTGATGAGCCTATTTGCAGGGCAGGAATGGAGACACAGATGTAGGAAAAGGACTTGTGGACACAGTGTGGGAAGGAGAAGGTGGATCAAATTGAGAGAGTAGCATTGGAATGTATCCCTTACCATGTGTAAAGTAGCTAGCTAGTGGGAAGTTGCTTTATAACACAAGGACCTCAGCGTGATGCTCTGTGATGGTCTAGATGGGTGAGATGGGACAAGCAGGGTTAGAAGCAAGGTTGAAGAGGGAGAGGATATATACGTGTACATCTAGCTGACTCACATGGTTGTATGGCAGAAACCAACGCAACAATGTAAAGCAATTATCTTCTAGCTGAAAAAAATAAAAGTGAGTGTTCGGTATAATAAGTAGTATATTAACGAAAGATTGTCCTAGGGTATAAACCCCAAGTCAGGCAGGAAGACCAAACTTCTCCTTGTGGCATGAAGACTGAGCTCTC
>SJYW01005268.1:1082170-1121539 GCA_006410735.1 Raphicerus campestris | reverse complement strand
ATTAAAAAAAAAAAAAAAAAAAAAAAGTTAAGAGAGCAGACAGTCCTGGGGGAAAATCTCCAAGGGTTAATAATTTTTATTATTCGTGTCTGACTCTTTGTGACCCATGGACTGTAGCTCCCCGGGATCCTCTGTCCGTGTAATTCTCCAGACAAGAATACTGGAGTGTGTTGCCATGCCCTCCTCCACGGGATCTTCCCAACCCAGGGTCGAACCTGTGTCTCTTATGTCTCCTGTATTGGCAGGTGGGTTCTTTACCACTAGCGCCACCTGGACTGGAAGGACATATTTCAGATTAAAAACAGGAATCATATTAAAGTGATATAATTATGGAAGATTATTACTTTTAAATTAAAAATTATAATTAATTAAAGCTAGATTTTCTTCACTACTTCCAAATGAGTTCTTTCTTTTAAATGAAATTTGACACTAAAATTTAACTTCAAACCTCTTAACAAAATCTGACAGACCTGATTTATTTACATTTCTCCTCTAGAGGGAGCAGAAGTACTTGAAATATATTCTCTCCAAATCTATCTAGCTCGCTGTAGTCAAGGGTCTTAGAATTGCAAGCAACTTAGTCGCCCAGTCGTGTCCAACTCTTTGTGACCTCGTGGACTATAGCCCGCCAGGCTTCGCTGTCCATGGGATTCTTCAGGCAAGAATACTGGAGTGGGCTGCCATGCTCTCCTCCAGGGAATCTTCCCAACCCAGGTATCGAACCCAGGTCTCCCACATTGCAGGTGGATTCTTTACAGTCTAAGTCATCAGGGAAGCTCAAGCACTTTCCCTTATTGGCTATATAGCCAAATAGCCCCAGTTGATCTATTTCTTATAGGAAGAGTGTATAAATGCTTACTTCTTTCTCTTTAGCTACCAACTGTCAAAGTAAAAAGTCAATTTACAAGTCATCTCAATGGTGAGTTTTGAGTTCTTTCTATCTTGATCTTTATAGAGACACATGAATTTTTATAATTCAGTTTGATCCAAATCTACTAAATATTTTCCTTTTTTTTTTTTGGTTCAAATTGTTTCAACTTTGGGCAGTGGCTGGATTCCCTATTTTTTGAACTTAGATTTACAGATAATTTTCCCACCTCTGGACACCATCCTCAATTTATGCTTAATAATTTTTTGCTAATGTTCTTTTCTATTATCAATTTAGGTGAAATCTTTATTATACATATTTCCACGTATTTTTGTCTAATATAAACAACTTCTTGCCTTTTAATTTTCAAGTTAATTCATGACCATAAAAAGCATTTATCCCTGCCCTACCAAATAAGTAGTTTGTTGTTTGCTTTTTTCCCCCCAGTTTTTAAGCTTTTGTTTTTATCTCTCCCATTGTCTTTGTCCTCACGGAGGGTAGTCAGGAGCCAGGGCATGATAGATCTTTCATGCAAAGTGGAAGAATTTAGACTTTAATGTGAAGGCAGTGGGGAAAGACTGACTAGTTATAGACAGGGGCACATCATGATCACGTCTCCTTTTTGCAATGATCACTCAGGTCATAATATAAATAACTGAACAGAGGTGAACAGAGCTAGAGGCTGGAAAACCTGGCAGAAGACTCCTAAGCTACAGTCATTCAAGCTAGTCACTTTTTTTTTTAATTTCCCAGTGCAGATAAAAGTTATGTCTATACTATTTTATACTCTATTAAATGTGAAATAGTATTATGTCTATAAAACTGTACATACCTTTATTTAAAACTATTGCTAAAAAAAAAGTGCTAGCCATCACCTGAGCCTTCAGCAAGTCATACTGTTTTTCCTACTGGAGGATCTTGACCTGATGTTTATGGCTGATGACTGATCATAGTAGTGGTTGCTGAGGTTGGGTTGGCTGTGGCATTTTTAAAAATAAGACAACAGTGAAGTTTGCCATACTGATGGACTCTTCTTTGCACAAATGACTTCTCTGTAGTATGCAGGGTTGATAGCATTTTATTCACAGTAGAATTTCTTTCAAAAGTGGAATCAGTTCTCTCAGATTCTGCTGCAACTTTATTAACTAAAGTTAGGCAATATTCTACATTCTTTGTTATCATTTCAACTATCTTTACACCATCTTTACCAAGAGCAGATTACATCTCAAGAAACCACTTTCTTTGCTCATTCATAAGAAGCAACTCCTTATCCATTCAGGTGTTTTTTGTTTTTTTTTTTTTAACTTTTTTATTTTGGGAATAGTGGTAGCTCAGAGAGTAAAAATCCACCTGAAACGTGGGAGACTGGGTTTGATTCCTGGATTGGGAACATTCCCTGGAGAAGGGAATGGCAACCCACTCCAGTATTCTTGCCTGGAGAATCCCATGGGCAGAGGATCCTGGGGGGCTACAGTCCATGGGGTCACAAAGAGCTGGACATGACTGACCGGTTAAGCACAGCAGCACATAGTTGATTAACAATATTGTGTTAGTTTCAGGTGTACAGCGAAGTGATTCAGCTACACATATACATGCATCTATTCTTTTTCAAATTCTTTTCCCATTTAGTCTGTTACAAAGTATTGAGCAGTGTTCCCCATGCTATACAGTAGGTCCTTGTTGGTTATTATGAGATTGCAGTGGTGGTTCAGCCACATCTTCAGGCTCCACTTCCAATTCTAGTTCTCTTGCCATTCCCCCACATCTGTAGTCACTGTCTCCACTGAGGCTTTCCTCAAAATCATCCATGAGGGCTGGAATCAATTTCTTCCAAACTTCTATTAGGGTTGATATTTTGACCTCTTCCCATGAATCACGAATGTTCTTAAGATAAACCATGTTGCAAACAGATGTGCTACTTCTATCATTTGTTGTTCCTTTTATAGAGTACAGGCAGAGTACACAATTATTATGGCTTCTTAAGAATTCTTATGGAAATTCTTAAGAAAAATCCCTAGTATTTCTGGAATGATAAATGAGCACTAACTTCAACCTAAAGTCACCAGTGGCATGAACTCCTAAAAATTCAGCCTGTCCTTTGACGCTTTGAAACCAGGCATTGACTTCTCTCCAGCTGTGAACATCCTGGATGGCATCTTCCTTCAATAGAAGGCTATTTTGTCTACACTGAAAATCACTGTTTAGTGTAGCCACTTAATGATCTTAGCTAGATCTTCTATCAGATCTTAGCTGCTGCTGCTGCTAAGTCACTTGTCATGTCAGACTCTGTGCAACCCCATAGACAGCAGCGCACCAGGCTCCTCCGTCCATGGGATTTTCCAGGCAAGAGTACTGGAGTGGGGTGCCATTGCTTTCTCCAAGATCTTAGCTAGATCTGCTTTATCTTGTACTTTTATGTTATAGAGATGCTTCTTTCCTTAAGTCTCCTGAACCAACCCCTGTTAGCTTCAGACTTTTTTTCTGCAGTTTTCTCATCCCTCTCAGCCTTCACAGAATGGAAGAGAATTAGGGCCTTTTTCCAGATTAGGCTTTGGCTTAAGAGAATGTTGTGGCTGCTTTGGTTTTCTATTTTAGTCAGTAAAATGTCTCCATATCAGCAAATAATGCTGTTTGGCTTTTTATTGTTCATGTGTTCACTGAAGTAGCACTTTTAACTTCTTTAAGAAGTTTTCCTTTTCCTTCACAACTTGGCTGTTTGGCTCAAGAGACAGCTTTAGCCTATCTCAGCTTTTGACATGTCTTCCTCACTAAGCTTTGTTTAAACTGAGAGAATTGCAGCTCTTCCTTTCACTTGAACACTTGCAGGCCGTGACAGGCCATTGCTATTAACTGGCCTAACATCAATAATGCTGTGTCTCGGAATGGGAGGCCTGAGGAGAAGGAGAGAGGTAAGGTATCAGCCTGTCAGTGGAGCAGTCCAAACATATACATTTGAGTCACTTGGTTCACTGTCTTATATGGGAGCAGTTCGGACCAACCCCAAACAATGCAAAGATCAGTGATCACAGATCACCATAACAAATAAAATAACAACAAAAAAGCTTGAAATACTAGGAGCATTACCAAAACGTGGTACAGATCAAATGCTGTGGGGAAAACAGTGCCAGTAGACTTGCTTGATTCGGGGTTGCCATAAAACTTTGATTTGTAAAAACAAAACAAAACAAAACAAAACAACAACAACAACAAAAACCCCAAAAACAAAAACCACAGTATATGTGAAGCACAAGAAAATGCAGTTTTTACTGAAACATGGCTGCCTTTATAAATGCCAAGCTCCATGGAAGATTATCTTAATTTGGATTTAAAAGGCCACAATTTCCCAGTTAATGTACTTTCCAACTCCTGGAAGTAATTATGCACTGTTTCTACTTGAAATTGCCCACATCCCTTCTTCCTTTTCTCTTGGACAACCTCCTTATCATCTGCATCAATTCTGCCAAAAGAGCTCTTAGCAGGGTCACCAATGGAGTACCTTCTGCAAAAGTCAGTGACCACTTCTCTGCATCCATCAGGTTAAACCCTCAGCAGCACCAGCTCAGCCATTGCTCCACTTTGTTCATTCAACACATATTTATCAAGCACTTACGCTTACTGATAGCTCAGTTGGTAAGAATCTACCTACAATGCAGAAGACCCTGGTTTGATTCCTAGGTCAGGAAGATCCACTGGAGAAGGGATAGGCTACCCACTTCCCTGGTGGCTCAGATGGTAAAGAATCCTCTTGCAATGTGGGAGACCTGGGTTCGATCCCTGGGTTGGGAAGACCCCCTGGAGAAAGGAAAGGCAATCCACTCCAGTCCTCTGGCTTGGAGGATTCCATGGACTGTATAATACATGGGGTCGTAAAGAGTCAGACAAGACTGAGCAACTTTCACTTTCACTACTCTATGTCAGGCACAGTTCTAGTTTCTGGGGTGATATGTCACTGAATTAAAGCGACCAAGATCCCTTCTTTCTAGGAACTGGAATTCTTTCAGAGGGAGATAGTCAACAAGCAAATGACAAAAAGTAACAAAATCACATGGTGTGTTACAAGGCAGTAGGGCTATGGAGAAGGGATAGGCTNTTGGAGTGTTTCTATTTTCTCCCAATTTCAGTATCAGGGAGTGTTATTAAATGATAAGGGGGCTTGCTTTCTGGTTGTATATTGTGGGAGGCTGAGAAACAATGAGTGTTGTGACACTTTAGAGGGCATGTGCGTGCTGATTAGGGGAACCCTGTATGGGAGAGCAGGTCACGTGGCAGGGCTGCATCTGAGATGCCACCGCCCTTCCCTGGAGGGTTATTAATGGGCCTTCACACCTGGGAGGACAGGTTACGTTGTCTGGGCAAGGCGATAATTACAGACGCATCACTTGTCACAAGCAAAGTCCTGGCACCGGGGGTTGGCAACTCTGTTCTGTGTATGAGGCAGGCTCCAGGCTCCAGAGACAAAAGAAAAGTGGAACTTGTCATAGTGATGTGGCATATAAAAGGCCATCTCACTTTGTTACCCACGGGCACTGATTGGCAATCAGTACTGAATAGCATGATGTTGGGATCCAGGAGCAGAAGACCTGAGTTTTATGCCTAGTTTTGCTGCCAGGGAGCCACTGGGGCTTGAGTAAGAGCCACTTATCTTATGATAATCAGTTTGTTGATGTGAGAAAATGGGGATGATATTTGCCCTACTTACCTCAAGGAGATACAACTCAAAGACCAAGGATGCGTATGTGTCTTGGAGATAAAGGA
This sequence comes from Raphicerus campestris, assembly GCA_006410735.1. Lineage (NCBI taxonomy): Eukaryota > Metazoa > Chordata > Mammalia > Artiodactyla > Bovidae > Raphicerus > Raphicerus campestris. The sequence goes on along the minus strand of SJYW01005268.1, from coordinate 1,115,916 downwards.
AGCTTAAAATGGAGAGTTAAGAAAGTCTTCTTTCTTGACCAATGCAAAGAAATAGAAGAAAGCAATGGAATAGAAAATAATAGAAATCTCTTCAAGAAAATTAGAGATACCAGGGGACTATTTCATGCAAAGATGCGCTCAATAAAGGACAGAAATGGTATGGACCCAACAAAAGCAGAAGATAATAAGAGAAGGTAGCAAGAATACACAGAAGAACTATACAAAAAAGATCTTCATGACCCAGATAACCATGATGGTGTGATCACTGACCTAGAGCCAGACATCCTGGAATGTGAAGTCAAGTGGGCCTTAGGAAGCATCACTATGAACAAACCTAGTGGCGGTGATGGAATTCCAGTTGAGCTATTTCAAGTTCTAAAAGATGATGCTGTGAAAGTGCTGCACTCAATATGCCAGCAAATGTGGAAAAACTCAGCAGTGGCCACAGGACTGGAAAATGTCAGTTTTCATTCCAATGCCAAAGAATGCTCAAACCACCACACAATTGCACTCATCTCACACACTAGTAGAGGAATGCTCAAAATTCTCCATGCCAGGCTTCAGCAATATGTGAACCAACCATGAACTTCCAGATGTTCAAGCTGGTTTTAGAAAAAGCAGAGGAACTGGAGATCAAATTGCCAACATCCGCTGGATCATCAAAAAAGCAACAGAGTTCCAGAAAAACATCTACTTCTGATTTAGTGACTACACCAAAGCCTTTGACTGTGTGGATCACAACAAACTGTGGAAAATTCTTCAAGAGATGAGAATACCAGACCACCTAACCTGCCTCCTGACAAATCTGTATGCAGGCCAAGAAGCAACAGTTAGAACAGGACATGGAACAATATACTGGTTCCAAATCAGGAAAGGAGTATATCAAGCAGTATATTGTCACCCTGCTTATTTAAATTATATGCAGAGTACATCTTGTGAAATTCCGGGCTGGATGAAGCACAAGCTGGAATCAGGATTGCCAGGAAATACCTCAGTTATGTAAATGACACCACCCTTATGGCAGAGAGTGAAGAGGAACTAAAGAGCCTCTTGATATAGAAGTCAAAGACAAGTGAAAAAGCTAGCTTAAAACTCAGCATTCACAAAGCTAAGATCATGCATCCAGTCCCATCACTTCATGGCAAACAGATGGGGAAAAATGAAAACAGTGAGAGACTTTATTTTCTTGAGTTCCAAAATCACTGCAGGTGGTTGATTGCAGCCATGAAATGCAAAGATACTTGCTCTTTGAAAGAAAATCTATGACCAGCAGAGACAGGGTATTAAAAAGCAAAGACATTACTTTTCTGACAAAGTTTCATCTAGTCAAAGCTGTGGTTTTTCCAGTAATCATGTATGGATGTGAGAGTTCGAACATAAAGCTGAGTGCCTAAGAATTGATGCTTTAGAACTGTGGTGTTGGAGAAGACTCTTGAGAGTCCCTTGGACTACAAGAAGATCAAACCATTCAGTTCTAAAGGAAATCAGTCCTAGATGTACATTGGAAGGACTGATGTTGAAGTTGAAGCTCCAATACTTTGGCCACCTGATGCGAAGAACTGACTCATTGGAAAAGACCCTGATGCTGGGAAAGATTGAAGACAGGAGAAGGGGATGACAGAGGATGAGATGGTTGGATGGCATCACTGACTCAGTGAACATGAGTTTGAGTAAACTCCAAGAGTTGGTGATGGACAGGGAGGCCTGGCCTGCCACAGTCCATGGGGTGGCAAAGAGTCGGAGACGACTGAGCGACTGAACCGACTGAACTGAAGTGAACTGAAGATGTTTTCAGAGAGAGGGAAGGGAGCAGCACAAAGGCAGAGACTGCCAGTGCGTGGGAGAAGAGCTGAGCAAAATTCATCAGCCTGTGGCGCAGAAGCCTGGGAAGGGTGCGAGAATAATCAATGTAGAGAGTTTAATTTTGACCGGTGTTCCTGTGGAGCAAAGAAGTGCATAAGGCTTGAGTGATTGCACCAAAACTCTGAGAAGGTGAGGAGAGTTGAGGAAATTCACATCTGATATCCATAAGTTTCCTAGTGAAGAAAAAAAAAGATAAGGTCACCTGCTGCAAGCAACAGGGGCAAAGGTAGATTGAGAGATTCAAAGAAAGTCCAAAACCTCTGGAGTAACCTCTTCGGTCATTGTCAATTGAAGTCAACAAGGCATCTTTCCAACAGTGTCTTGATCTCAGAGTCAGAACAACTTGCGTTTTGAGCTTCACTTTATCGTTTCCTCCTGGATTGTCCTAAGTAGTCATCTATCACTTCCCCTACCTGTACTTTAATGTTATAACGTATACTTGCCACACTTGTTATAAAATTTACATGTGACCACATATGTGATGTGCACAACATCATGCTTGACACAGAAATGCTCCTCATTGTTTCAGGAAAGTCAACATGATGGGAGAGAATGCATCCAACCTCCAGGGTGGCTACGTANTAGAGGAATGCTCAAAATTCTCCATGCCAGGCTTCAGCAATATGTGAACCAACCATGAACTTCCAGATGTTCAAGCTGGTTTTAGAAAAAGCAGAGGAACTGGAGATCAAATTGCCAACATCCGCTGGATCATCAAAAAAGCAACAGAGTTCCAGAAAAACATCTACTTCTGATTTAGTGACTACACCAAAGCCTTTGACTGTGTGGATCATAACAAACTGTGGAAAATTCTTCAAGAGATGAGAATACCAGACCACCTAACCTGCCTCCTGACAAATCTGTATGCAGGCCAAGAAGCAACAGTTAGAACAGGACATGGAACAATATACTGGTTCCAAATCAGGAAAGGAGTATATCAAGCAGTATATTGTCACCCTGCTTATTTAAATTATATGCAGAGTACATCTTGTGAAATTCCGGGCTGGATGAAGCACAAGCTGGAATCAGGATTGCCAGGAAATACCTCAGTTATGTAAATGACACCACCCTTATGGCAGAGAGTGAAGAGGAACTAAAGAGCCTCTTGATATAGAAGTCAAAGACAAGTGAAAAAGCTAGCTTAAAACTCAGCATTCACAAAGCTAAGATCATGCATCCAGTCCCATCACTTTATGGCAAACAGATGGGGAAAAATGAAAACAGTGAGAGACTTTATTTTCTTGAGTTCCAAAATCACTGCAGGTGGTTGATTGCAGCCATGAAATGCAAAGATACTTGCTCTTTGAAAGAAAATCTATGACCAGCAGAGACAGGGTATTAAAAAGCAAAGACATTACTTTTCTGACAAAGTTTCATCTAGTCAAAGCTGTGGTTTTTCCAGTAATCATGTATGGATGTGAGAGTTCGAACATAAAGCTGAGTGCCTAAGAATTGATGCTTTAGAACTGTGGTGTTGGAGAAGACTCTTGAGAGTCCCTTGGACTACAAGAAGATCAAACCATTCAGTTCTAAAGGAAATCAGTCCTAGATATACATTGGAAGGACTGATGTTGAAGTTGAAGCTCCAATACTTTGGCCACCTGATGCGAAGAACTGACTCATTGGAAAAGACCCTGATGCTGGGAAAGATTGAAGACAGGAGAAGGGGATGACAGAGGATGAGATGGTTGGATGGCATCACTGACTCAGTGAACATGAGTTTGAGTAAACTCCAAGAGTTGGTGATGGACAGGGAGGCCTGGCCTGCCACAGTCCATGGGGTGGCAAAGAGTCGGAGACGACTGAGCGACTGAACCGACTGAACTGAAGTGAACTGAAGATGTTTTCAGAGAGAGGGAAGGGAGCAGCACAAAGGCAGAGACTGCCAGTGCGTGGGAGAAGAGCTGAGCAAAATTCATCAGCCTGGCGCAGAAGCCTGGGAAAGGTGGGAGAATAATCAATGTAGAGAGTTTAATTTTGACCGGTGTTCCTGTGGAGCAAAGAAGTGCATAAGGCCTGAGTGATTGCACCAAAACTCTGAGAAGGTGAGGAGAGTTGAGGAAATTCACATCTGATATCCATAAGTTTCCTAGTGAAGAAAAAAAAAGATAAGGTCACCTGCTGCAAGCAACAGGGGCAAAGGTAGATTGAGAGATTCAAAGAAAGTCCAAAACCTCTGGAGTAACCTCTTCGGTCATTGTCAATTGAAGTCAACAAGGCATCTTTCCAACAGTGTCTTGATCTCAGAGTCAGAACAACTTGCGTTTTGAGCTTCACTTTATCGTTTCCTCCTGGATTGTCCTAAGTAGTCATCTATCACTTCCCCTACCTGTACTTTAATGTTATAACGTATACTTGCCACACTTGTTATAAAATTTACATGTGACCACATATGTGATGTGCACAACATCATGCTTGACACAGAAATGCTCCTCATTGTTTCAGGAAAGTCAACATGATGGGAGAGAATGCATCCAACCTCCAGGGTGGCTACGTACAACTGTCCCCTTTGGAAGCTGGGTTGTATTGGCCTATCTGGTTGTACTAGGATGAATAATATTCATTATAGGTGTGCACAAGCCTTCTTTTCAGAGGGTGGTTTTCAGCTCCAGGTCTGTTCATGCCTCTCCTTGCTCCACTGAAACGTTTCTCCTGGCTTGTGGCGTTACGTTATGGACAACATAGAGGAAGCAGGTCTCTGATGGAGAGCCACTTAAGGCATATCCTGAGCTCCTTACTTAGTGCCACTGGCTCATCAGTCCAATCAGGTGAGCCTCGAGCCACAGCCCTCTTAGCTGAGAAGGAAAAAACACTGGGTGAGTTTCGGTTTCCCTGGTAGCTCAGTTGGTAAAGAATCTGCCTGCAAGATAAAGATCAACCTGAGTTCGAGTCTGAGTTGGGAAGATCCCCTGAAGAAGGGAAAGGCTACCCACCCCAGTATTCTGGCCTAGAGAATTCCATGGACTGTGTAGTCCACGGGGTCACAAAGAGTTGGATACAACTGAGCAACTTTCACAAAGGCTAGGTAATTTAGCGTCTATATTGGAACTGAACCCCCGACCATAGGCACATGGCTCATTTTCCTCAAAGGATAAGCCATGAACAAATGAGAAGGGCTCCCTCTTAGAGTTCCCTTTTTCTAAAGCTCTTTTAAGATTTCCTGTTTATTCCATTTTAAGTGATTGACATATATAATCATCAATATGAATATTCTCTCCAGCTGGAGTGTAGGTAAAAGTTAACCTGGGGAAGGAAGAAGACCCTTTGCAAGATGCAATTAGACACCCGTTTCAATATCTAATAATTTCCCTTTCACGAGAAAGCCCAAGGAAGGCACAAACCAAAACAAATACTTCACAGGAGAAGAAAAAAAAATAGAGTAGTAGCTATTTTCTTATAAAAATGCCTGCTATTTATAAAGCATCAACTGAATCTGGGGGTGTATATGTATATGAGCATATAGGTTTGCTTTTATTTTGTTTTTCCCCGTAATCCCCTCAGTGAGCTCAAAGGTGGAAACTGTTATCCTCATCTTGCAGTTGAGGATCCAAAATTTGGAGAGGTTAAGTGACTTGCCAAGGTTCCTGCCGCTTGCAAACAGCTGAGACTAGAATTAGATCCAGGGGCACCTAGAGCCAAAGCCCAGGTTCTTTCTCCTTCCTGGATCTTCTGGATGCCCTGATGCCTCCACAATCTGTTCCTTGAATCACTCAGCTTCCATGATCTATTTATGGGCACTCCCGTCGTATCGGGCACCAGAGTGGAAGGAGAAAACCTGAAACCAAGAGGTTGGCTTCTTGGCTTTTCCACTCATGAACTTGAATAGATCCTACATTACTAACAAAAGAGAAAGGCAAGCACAAGGCTTTGGGGCAACCATTGGAGCTTACTTGGCAAAATGCTGAGAAGGTGCTGCTACCAGCACCTTCAAAATTTTGTCAAGGAAGCATTGTATAAAACTAGTAAGATATGGTCTTTCTCATCTTAAAAATGTGAGGAGGGGCATGAATCTATCTCCAGTGCTGATTATTAGCAGGACAGACAAGTGGCAAAATTTTCCACAGAATAGGTAATTTAGAGGCAGAGTAGTCTCTTTTCTCTTAAGTAAACAGTACATTCAGTTAGGGAATGTATTTGAGCACTAAGAAGAATCTCATTCAGCTTCAATATTACTGCTGACAGGATATTACCATTTTGGTATCATTTTGAGATTACAGATGTCTCTACGTCTGGACACAGTCAGTTGTCTGATAGACATATCACACTGGCAATTAGAGACCATGATAACTGCGACCCAGGCCAATGATGGGTGAGCATCTCCCTGTCTTCTCGCAGATGAATTCCTGGAACTTGGACCTACTGAGCTATAGAGCCCACATTAGGAAGACACTACTTTTCTGCTATTCTTGAACTGGCTTATCTAATTTGGAAAAGAAAGAAAAAGTTAGTCGCATGCTGCTGCTGCTGCTGCTGCTGCTAAGTCGCTTCAGTCGTGTCCGACTCTGTGCGACCCTATAGACGGGAGCCCACCAGGCTCCCCCATCTCTGGGATTCTATGGTTGTGTCCAACTCTTTGCCATTCCATGGACTGTAGCCCTCCTGGCTCCTCTGTCCATGGAATTCTCCAGGCAAGAGTACTGGAGTGAGTTGCCATTTCCTTCTCCAGGGTAATTCCCAACCCAGGGATTGAACCTGCATTGCAGGCAGATTCTTTACCAACTGAACTACTAGAAAAGTACTAGCTTCAGAACGAGTATCCAGAATCTTTAGTTCCCAAGATCCTCTGTATCCAAACTCTAAAAGAATCAATTAAAGTTGCAGTTTAATGTTATGTTGAATTAATATTAGCATGGAGAAAAATAGTCAACTAGAAAAATCATCCTAAATGTAATTTTATGCTTCAGTAAATCAATAAAAAAATTTGAATGTTTCAGTAGGTCTTCATTTTCCAATGCTGACTCTCTTTCCAAAGTGATTTTGTAAGATAATCAGCTTTAATGATAATGTATCATTTTCTGGAATATATTTACTAGTGAAACTTCCGAAGAATCTTATTGGTAGAGTGAATTATGTAACGTCTCATGATTATGTTTGGCTTTCTATGGTCAGCAACTCCCTACACATTTTCACCAATCATACATGGAAAGTACTATGACATTGTAAATTCTACGAGGTATCACTGAAAAATCTCATGTATTTCCTCCCTAAGAATATACCTTCAGTTTTGAAGATGTGTTGACTAGTAAGTGTTTTGGGTCTTAAATGGTGCTAAGTGAAGAGATGTCAAAAGCATGCACTACATGAACACCAAAGTATTTTCCAAGTGAAATGCCAATGTAAGACAACTTGTTGGTAGTGAACTTNAAGAAAAAAAAAGATAAGGTCACCTGCTGCAAGCAACAGGGGCAAAGGTAGATTGAGAGATTCAAAGAAAGTCCAAAACCTCTGGAGTAACCTCTTCGGTCATTGTCAATTGAAGTCAACAAGGCATCTTTCCAACAGTGTCTTGATCTCAGAGTCAGAACAACTTGCGTTTTGAGCTTCACTTTATCGTTTCCTCCTGGATTGTCCTAAGTAGTCATCTATCACTTCCCCTACCTGTACTTTAATGTTATAACGTATACTTGCCACACTTGTTATAAAATTTACATGTGACCACATATGTGATGTGCACAACATCATGCTTGACACAGAAATGCTCCTCATTGTTTCAGGAAAGTCAACATGATGGGAGAGAATGCATCCAACCTCCAGGGTGGCTACGTACAACTGTCCCCTTTGGAAGCTGGGTTGTATTGGCCTATCTGGTTGTACTAGGATGAATAATATTCATTATAGGTGTGCACAAGCCTTCTTTTCAGAGGGTGGTTTTCAGCTCCAGGTCTGTTCATGCCTCTCCTTGCTCCACTGAAACGTTTCTCCTGGCTTGTGGCGTTACGTTATGGACAACATAGAGGAAGCAGGTCTCTGATGGAGAGCCACTTAAGGCATATCCTGAGCTCCTTACTTAGTGTAACTGGCTCATCAGTCCAATCAGGTGAGCCTCAAGCCACGGCCCTCTTAGCTGAGAAGGAAAAAACATTGGGTGAGTTTTGGTTTCCCTGGTAGCTCAGTTGGTAAAGAATCTGCCTGCAAGGTAAAGATCAACCTGAGTTCGAGTCTGGGTTGGGAAGATCCCCTGGAGAAGGGAAAGGCTACCCACCCCAGTATTCTGGCCTAGAGAATTCCATGGACTGTGTAGTCCACGGGGTCACAAAGAGTTNGGTGAGCCTCGAGCCACAGCCCTCTTAGCTGAGAAGGAAAAAACACTGGGTGAGTTTCGGTTTCCCTGGTAGCTCAGTTGGTAAAGAATCTGCCTGCAAGATAAAGATCAACCTGAGTTCGAGTCTGAGTTGGGAAGATCCCCTGAAGAAGGGAAAGGCTACCCACCCCAGTATTCTGGCCTAGAGAATTCCATGGACTGTGTAGTCCACGGGGTCACAAAGAGTTGGATACAACTGAGCAACTTTCACAAAGGCTAGGTAATTTAGCGTCTATATTGGAACTGAACCCCCGACCATAGGCACATGGCTCATTTTCCTCAAAGGATAAGCCATGAACAAATGAGAAGGGCTCCCTCTTAGAGTTCCCTTTTTCTAAAGCTCTTTTAAGATTTCCTGTTTATTCCATTTTAAGTGATTGACATATATAATCATCAATATGAATATTCTCTCCAGCTGGAGTGTAGGTAAAAGTTAACCTGGGGAAGGAAGAAGACCCTTTGCAAGATGCAATTAGACACCCGTTTCAATATCTAATAATTTCCCTTTCACGAGAAAGCCCAAGGAAGGCACAAACCAAAACAAATACTTCACAGGAGAAGAAAAAAAAATAGAGTAGTAGCTATTTTCTTATAAAAATGCCTGCTATTTATAAAGCATCAACTGAATCTGGGGGTGTATATGTATATGAGCATATAGGTTTGCTTTTATTTTGTTTTTCCCCGTAATCCCCTCAGTGAGCTCAAAGGTGGAAACTGTTATCCTCATCTTGCAGTTGAGGATCCAAAATTTGGAGAGGTTAAGTGACTTGCCAAGGTTCCTGCCGCTTGCAAACAGCTGAGACTAGAATTAGATCCAGGGGCACCTAGAGCCAAAGCCCAGGTTCTTTCTCCTTCCTGGATCTTCTGGATGCCCTGATGCCTCCACAATCTGTTCCTTGAATCACTCAGCTTCCATGATCTATTTATGGGCACTCCCGTCGTATCGGGCACCAGAGTGGAAGGAGAAAACCTGAAACCAAGAGGTTGGCTTCTTGGCTTTTCCACTCATGAACTTGAATAGATCCTACATTACTAACAAAAGAGAAAGGCAAGCACAAGGCTTTGGGGCAACCATTGGAGCTTACTTGGCAAAATGCTGAGAAGGTGCTGCTACCAGCACCTTCAAAATTTTGTCAAGGAAGCATTGTATAAAACTAGTAAGATATGGTCTTTCTCATCTTAAAAATGTGAGGAGGGGCATGAATCTATCTCCAGTGCTGATTATTAGCAGGACAGACAAGTGGCAAAATTTTCCACAGAATAGGTAATTTAGAGGCAGAGTAGTCTCTTTTCTCTTAAGTAAACAGTACATTCAGTTAGGGAATGTATTTGAGCACTAAGAAGAATCTCATTCAGCTTCAATATTACTNCAGAATAGGTAATTTAGAGGCAGAGTAGTCTCTTTTCTCTTAAGTAAACAGTACATTCAGTTAGGGAATGTATTTGAGCACTAAGAAGAATCTCATTCAGCTTCAATATTACTGCTGACAGGATATTACCATTTTGGTATCATTTTGAGATTACAGATGTCTCTACGTCTGGACACAGTCAGTTGTCTGATAGACATATCACACTGGCAATTAGAGACCATGATAACTGCGACCCAGGCCAATGATGGGTGAGCATCTCCCTGTCTTCTCACAGATGAATTCCTGGAACTTGGACCTACTGAGCTATAGAGCCCACATTAGGAAGACACTACTTTTCTGCTATTCTTGAACTGGCTTATCTAATTTGGAAAAGAAAGAAAAAGTTAGTCGCATGCTGCTGCTGCTNTCTATTTCCCATGACGTGATGGGACCGGATGCCATGATCTTCGTTTTCTGAATGTTGAGCTTTAAGCAAGCTTGAAATTATAACTTGAGTGTTAACATTTTGTTTGAACAGAATTTTTCACAAGATCTCTATTAGTTAAAAAAGAGTTACTGCTTTTTATTAGTTAAAAAAATTACTGCTTTATAGTAAATGATAAAAGCTAATCATGCGAGGGATAGTGTCTAAGTGTCATAATTTGCTTTCCTACCCAGTTTCTGTTGGATTTCATTTTCCTTAAGGACTGGGTCCTGGTCTGACCCATCCTTATATATACAGTAGGTTCTCAGTAAATGTTCTTGAATAAATGACTGAAAGTGTAATCTAATGGCAAACTTAACAAGTACATGTCAAATGTATTCTTGATGCTTGGCACTAATTCTCCTACCAGTTTTGTTTTGTTTGGAGATTTGAGCCTGAAATGATTTATGTAAAAATATGGAGCATTAAAACAAAACTAAATCCATCCATTATAGCATTAAGAGATCTGTGTCCTGACATTTAAAAAAAATGAATAATCACTCTCTTCCTCTAATAGGCTTGGCCATCTTCATTCACCTCCTGTTTCATCTGAGAAATGGTTACATTTATGGGTCAGGAACTCTGAGAGACTATTTCTATTCTGTCAAAATTTCAAGTAATCTCCTCAAAATTTGAAAGCAGGTTATGTACAAAGGACAACCAAAGGGAGAATTGAGTTTCAGTTTCATCAAACGTGATCATCCTCTAAAAGCATCTTTCCTAGAGACCTTGCATGAAGGAAGGTCAGAGAACATCAGAGATCTTTACACCAAAAGGCTAATCTTTGAAACAAGTACATAGAAAAGAGTCGAATATTTAGCAAAATCAGGGATTGAAGTTGTCACTTTGGAGAGGGACAGTTTAAAATGTAATCTAAAATACACTTCACCTACAAATAATTTCTTAAGACTTTTTAGTTTTAAATAATTTTAGGTTTACAGAAAAGTTACAAAGATTTCACACAGAGTTCCTTTATACCTTTCTCCCACCTTCCCCTAATGTTAACGTACAGGATATCTTTATTGAAGTGAAGAAATTAACATTTGTACAAGACTTTAAACTTCAGACTCTACTCAGCTTTCCTGATTTTTCAACTAATATTCTTTTTATGTTCCAGGATCCAATCTAGGATACCAGATTTCATTTACTCTTCTGGTCCCCTTAGTTTCTTCCAGTCTGTGACAGTCCACAAATAGTTCTTAATTGAAAGAATTGTCTGAAACTGTATTTTTTAGATTCATATCATCCTTCCTACCCTTTTTCTCGGCTGAACGTGGGCATTAGCTACTTTCTTGGCTGTTAATTCTAATTTCTGCACTTAGTATTTTACCACTTGCACGTGACTGTAAAACGTATTAACACAGTCACGTGTTGAAGATGTGTATCACAATCAGATCCATAGAGACTACAAAAGCACTCTTCTAGCTCCACCAAACTACGTTCTCATTAATCATTAGGACGTAGTATAGAATGGGTGTTAAGGACGCAGACCCTAGAGCTGGATTGTTTGGATTTAAATCCTCACTGTAGTTGTATGACATTAAACAGGTCACTTAATCTGTTTCTTCCTCATTCTTTGCATTTATAAAATGAGGGTCATAGTAGATTAAAATGAATAAATGTTCAAAAGGGACTTAGAACAGTTAATTGAGGGAAGCCTAGTGTGCTGCGATTCATGGGGTCGCAAAGAGTCGGATACGACTGAGCGACTGAACTGACCTGAAGTACTATACATTAGCTCTCATTGTAGTTATTATAAACCATAAAAAAGTGAGTAAAGAGAACCAATGTAAGAAAGTAGAGTGATACCTGGATTCTGCATCAGAATGCCTGAGTTAACATCTTGGCTCCATACTTTCTAGATGGGAATGTTCTTTGTATTGTGTAATACAGAGATCGTAATACCTGCTGTTTGTTTTTTAAGGAGTTACTTTAAGAATCAGATGAGCTGAGGCATGAGAAAGGGCTTATAAAGTATAAAAAGCAAACCCAAGCAATAATAACATGCTAGTATTTGGCAGTGGGAAGAGGGGGTTGGAGGTCAGAAGAGAAGAACCAAGTGGGTCTCATCACATAGTCTGGTCTTGACAGTGGCGGAAGCTGTGTGGATTTGTTACTGAGTCCAAACTCACTCTGTTCCTTGAAAGCTAGGCCAGGAAATCCCAGATGAGGTATTGAGGCAAGGAACGGATTTTATCTGGGAGCCAGCTGGCTGAGAAGATGGCAGGCTAGTGCCTCAAATAACCATTTTGTCAGGGCCTGAATGCCAGGTTCTTTTGTGGATCAGAGATGGGAGTCGGGGGTGAGAAGTCAAAGCTAAAAAACCATTTAACTCCTGCAAATGCTCCTTGAATGGCAAACCTCAGGTAGGGGGATGTTAATTTCACTTCCTTACAGTCATTTCATGGGTAGCATGAAATTGAATATCTCCTGTCAAATCAACAAACAAAGATGTCACATCTATCTGTGACTCCAGCCTCCCTAAATGTGAATTTCTGGGCCATTTCTGGGTCAGTAAGCAGCAGGTAAGGGGTGCTTGGCACAGCACTATTTGCCCCACAAAAAATTCAAGAATGTCACAGGCCTTCACAGGTGGGTGGGGTCAGGTTATCTCCCTGAGGCAGGCCATCTTGCACACAGTAGTAGACCATTATATCTACCACTGTGGAAAAGAATTCCTTATAAGAAATGGAATAGCCGTCATAGTCAAGAGAGTTCAAAACACAGTATTTGGGTGCAATCTCAAAAATGACAGAATGATCTCAGTTCACTTCCAAGGCAAACCATGCAGTATCACAGTAATCCAAGACTATGCCCCAACCACTGATGCCAAAGAAGCTGAAGTTGAATGGTTCTATGAAGACCTATGGAGAAGGAAGTGGTAACCCACTCCAGTGTTCTTGCCTGGAGAATCCCAGGGACGGGGGAGCCTGATGGGCTGCTGTCTATGGGGTCACATAGAGTTGGACACGACTGAAACGACTTAGCAGCATGAAGACCTACAAGGTCTATAGCTAACACCAAAAAAAGAAGTTCTTTTCATCATAGGGGATTGGAATGCAAAAGGAGGAAGTCGAGAGATACCTGGAGTAACAAGTTTGGCCTTGGAGTACAAAATGAGCCAGGGCAAAAGCTAACAGAGTTTTGCTGACTGCCAAAGAATGGATGCTTTTGAACTGTGGTGTAGGAGAAGACTCTTCAGAGTTCCTTGGACTGCAAGGAGATCAAACCAGTCAGTCCTAAAGAAAATCAACCCTGAATATTCACTGGAAGAACAGATGCTGAAGCTGAAGCTCCAGTGCTTTAGCCACCTGATGTGAGATGCCAACTCACTGGAAAAGACTCTGGTACTGGAAAAGACTCTGGTGCTGGAAAAGATTGAAGGCAGGAGGAAAAGGGGACGACAGAGGATGTGATGTTTGGATGGCATCACTGACTCAATGGATCTAAGTTTGAACAAGCTCTGGGAGTTGGTAAAGAACAGGGAAGCCTGGTGTGCTGTAGTCCATGGGGTTGACACAACTGAATGACTAAGCAACAAAGGCTTAAGGGTTAAAATCACAAAATATAAGCATTAAAATCACAGACGCAGATCCAGTGTTAATTCAGAATTAACCCTTCCTGGTTACAGGTTTATGGGAATGCACTGTGTTAGTCCCAAACACTGGGTTGTTCAGTTATATTTGTCCATCTTCTAGACCAGACAATGTAGGTGTGGGAGACAAAGCTACCTGGAAAACAGAATGCAGGCATTACCCTTTTATGGGCTTCCCTGGTGGCTCAGATGGTAAAGTATCAGCCTGCAGTGTGGGAGACCCAGGTTCAATCCCTGGGTCAGGAAGATCCCCTGGAGAAGGAAATGGCAGCCCACTCCAGTACTCTTGAATGGAAAATTCCGTGGATGGAGGAGCCTAGTGGGCTACAGTCCCTGGGGTCACAAAGAGCTAGACACGACTGAATGAGTTCTCTACCCCGTTTACAGCCTTACTGGGAAATGTTCTGGGCACTTCTGTTGATAGTCACAGAGGACAGAGAGAAGGGGACAAGGTGGGCTTGGGGACTTGGTAAGTTAGATATTAAACTCCTCTTTCCATGTTGGCGTTGTTATTTCTGTTACGGTCACAAAAGAACTTTTAGAAGAAGCTATGCCTTGCTTTTTCTCCAGGTGGTATACTGCCGCCTCAGGCCTCCGACTCTGAGACTCTGCATGCTGACTCAGTGACTTGGGAGGTTCTTGGGGACTGAGGGTCAGGGTGTGGAACATATTGGGGCTGCCAAGGCCAGAGGTGCCGTTGATTGTCTGCTTTGTTACCAAGCAACTGAGATTTCTCCTGCTGTAGAAAAAAGGCCCACCACCACCCTCTCCAAGGGAAATCTGTTGAAAAAGAATCAAATGGGCACTTAACTTGACTTACCCCTTACTCACAAACAAGGATGATGAGGCAGGATTAAAGGTTCCAATGCAACAGGCAGCTGCTGCTGCTGCTAAGTCTCTTCAGTTATGTCTGACTCTGTGCGACCCCATAGACAGCAGCCCGCCAGGCTCCCTTGTCCCTGGGATTCTCCAGGCAAGAACACTGGAGTGGGTTGCCATTTCCTTCTCCAATGCATGAAAGTGAAAACTGAAAGTAAAGTCACTCAGTCATGTCCAGCTCTTCAAGACCCTATGGACTACAGCCTACCAGGCTCCTCTGTTCCAGGCAAGAGAACTGGAGTGGGGTGCCATCGCCTTCTCCGAGAGGCAGCTGCAGCTGGGAGTTGTGTATGTGTGTGTGCGTGTGTGTGTGTGTGTGTGTGTGTGTCTGTGTGTATGTGTGTGTGTTTTAAAGTTCCACCTCTTCTACCTATCTAGAATTATAATTAAATAATAAACATAAGGGACCCTCAGAAGACCCAGCACAAGGCAAATTGTGTGAAGACTAGCTGACATTTTTTCAATTGTTATTATTTACCATACATTGTTCAAAGCAATTTACACTTAATCCTTAGAACTCTGTGAAGAGGGACTGATGATTTTAACACTCTTCTACAGATGAGAAAACTGAAATTCCTACTAGATAAGAAAATTGCCCTAAATTGCACAGATTGTCATTCTGAATCCTTTTCCACAAACGTATCTATTTAGATAATAGTATTTTTGATCATTAAGATAATCTCTAAAGACCTGTACAATGATCGTGTTATTCCATCCCTACCCAAACTAAATTGTACAGAAAAAGTGGTAAACACAGTAGCCAGCGTTGATATTAGTCACTTTATCTTTAAAAACGTCATCTCAGCTTTCTTATCCATTCATCTGCTGATGGACATGGTTGCCTCCATGTCCTGGCTATTATAAACAGTGCTGCTATGAACACTGGGGTAGGGTTCAGGATGGGGAACACATGTACACTCATGGTGGATTCAAGTCAATGTATGGCAAAACCAATACAATATTGTAAAGGAAAATTAATTAATTAAAAAATAAATAAAATGACATTTTAAAAAAGACATCATATCCATCAATTAGTCCAGTATGAAAATGAAAGGGATTAACTGTCCATTGAAATTTAAAACACTTGAGGGCAAACGCTGAGCAGCGCTAGGATTTTGTTAACCTTGGGACCATCCCTCAAGACCCAATAATCTGAGGGGAAGGAATGCTTTTTTTTTTTTCCTAGTAGACACTAACTTACCGAGTTTTCTACTGAAAAAAAAAGGAGAGAAAATAATCAATCGTTCCTCATAAAACCCAGGTTATGACCTAATTATGTATCACACGCACATGAATACAGGCAAGCCTGGTCACCCAGTTTCTAGCACAGTAAACAGCAATCCGACCTGATCAAAGGGTGCAGTAGCCTAAGAAATCTGGTCTCTGGGGAAAGAGATTCCCGATGGATAACATGCAAGGCTATGTATTTTTCAAAGACCAAGGAAATGGAGGAGTGCCCTCAGCCAGGCAGAATGCAGAGTGGCCGTTCTTGGTTATTGGGAAGGATGGTACACTGCCACAGGCCTGTCATTACAGGCCTGTCAAACATCAGTGATCATTGTGGGAATTTGGGAGAGTGCTAGTGAATAGGAAGCGCCAATTACAGAACACTGGATAAAACAGCCTTGGCGCTAATTACACTGTGTTTAGAATGATGGGCCTAATGAGCAGTGTTCCTTAATCCAAATGTTGATTTTCAAATGAGTTAAATCTGGGGCTGAAAGTGTGTGAGTAAATTTGTTTACTGGCTTGACTGTGTGACTCCCAAGTAGAATTCAAATGATGCAACGAACATTTCTTCAGTTACTAAGTCTCAGCGGGCCCAGGGCGGGGCCCTGGAGATCCCAAAGGAGAGACACCCGTGAGGACTCACAGGCCGGTGAGAGGAGGGCACTTTAATGATACTAGTGTGGCAGCGATAATAGCAGCTGATGTGAGTTGATATTCACTGAGCCCTTGCTAGGAACCAGACACAGTTCTCTATACTCTGCCTGAATTAATTCCTTTACCTATTGAATACTTACCACCACTATCCCTTAAAGGAGAGAGTATATCATAGGTGAGAAGGAAGGAAGAGGAGGATTAAGGAATTATCTAAGGTCATGCGTGCAGAGGGTAGCAGTTCAGTTCAGTTCAGTCATTCAGTCGTGCCTGACTCCTTGAAACCCTGCACACCAGGCTTCCCTGTCCATCATCGACTCCAGAACAGGGCTTAAACTCAGGCAGTCTGATTCCAGAACTTTGGCCCTTCAATCTGATCTTGGTATTCCAGAGAAGGGCTTCAATATAGTTGACTTTAAGTGGAGTGTTTTAGGGCAAGAAGAGGTATAAGTAACCATATCTGCCTGTTTCTCCTGGAGGTGATGAGGTCAGGCCATAATAGTATCATCCTAACTCCCTCATTCAGTCCATCAGTCATAATGGCCACTGCCATTCTTCCTACAGGTCAACCTCAGCCCTTCCTCAGGGCCTCTGCCCTCGTTACATTGACCTGATCATTCCCTCCCAGGTGTCCTCTATGACTCTTTCACTCAGGCCTTTACCCCTTCTGCCCAAATGTTACCTTTCCTCTGCCCACCTTCCCGCAGTCTCTAGCCCCATATCCTGCCTTACTTTCATCCAGAGATGTTAACATCCTCTTGATTCTTAGCCTGCTCTTTACACAGCAATCCCCATCTCAATAGATCCAACGTCCACCTAGTCATTCAAAGCCAAAATCTTAAAATCCATTGCCCCCCTTTCTTAATGCCCATATCTATTTCATCAGAAATCCTACTGAACCTACTTCCAGAATATAGCCCACATCAGACCACTTCTACCCCTGCTCACCATTGCTGCTTCTCATTTAGCAGAAGCTCCCTGTAACCCCCTGAGCCATCCCTCGCCTAATCTTCATAGGTACTTGTATCTGTTTTCACTCTTGTCTGACACCCTCTGCCAGCCTTTTCTCCTCGGGGCAGCCAGAATGATATTTTAAATGTGATCCGTTAATGTTTCCCCCCCTGATTAAACCCCTCATGCGGCTTTGTGTTGTGTGCTACAATGCTGTACTGTACTATTGTATACTACCCGTAGACATATCACGATGAACTTGAAGATCCTCCAGGGTGTGATCCCTGAACATCCCTAAGACCTCATCTTCTGCCACTTCTCTCTGCAACGACCACACTCAGGCATGTTAATCAGAGGTACCTGGCTTTTCCTAGCACCGGGGTTCCCCCCTTATCCTGAGGCTTCTTCCCTGGCACCAAGCCTGGCTCTTTCTCATCACTTGACTCACTGCTCAGATGTTACCTCCTCAAACTGACCTTCTGCAGTCATCCTGACTTAGAAAGCTCCCCTCTCCCTCCCCACTCATCATTCTATCCCATTCCTCCTTGTTATTTCCAATAATCTTCTATAATTATCTAGGTCACGTGTTCACATGTTTAATATGAGCCTTGCGCTGAAAGGAAGAGATGAAATGGGACAATCTAAATCACTGCTCTGACCTCAACACCCAGAATAGTGCCTGAATCAGAGTAGATGCTCAATAAGTTGTCTTTGAGTGAAGGAATAAAGGATTGAAAGAATGAATTTTCTGTGGCCTGATTAGAGATGATGACGGGTGCAGTTCTGACGATCTGTCTTCCTTTTAGTTTCTTGAATCTTAACAAAATAAAACTTGCTTCTAGGAACAAGGTAATGCCATTGGTTCATTCATTCATTACTTTTCACTTATTAGGTACTTACTGTACTGAGAACTTTCACTACCGGCCTCCTGTTCTGGTATTCTGGCAGTTTCTTAGCTCTGTGTGTCTGTGTGTGTGTGTGTGTGTGTGTGTGTGTGTGTGTGTGTGTACTGGAGGGAGAATCAAGGAAAGAATCAATGCAAAAAAGTAATTTTTTTTAGCAATTATGTATCAGACTTAGCTGCACATTGTTTTGAGAATGAGAAGAAAAGTCCTCCTGTATCTGTTAACTGGAAGGTTAATTTATAAGCATTTATCTTCAAGTTAACAGAAATGGATTTCTATTATGGTCAGCTTTCCTAAATCTGAATTTTAACTGACATGAGATCTGAAGGATAAAAACACAGGACTCAATAGACACTAATGACCATTCATCCAAATAAAGCAAACATCTTTTAAACTGGACGTGGGTCTCTGATAATCTATGGCCTTCTTTATCTTGAGTGAGGGAGGGCTAAACAGGCTTGGCTGGCTACTGTGTAAGGGGGGACTGATGACTACTTTTCACTAGTCTAAGGGATTAAAAGGAAAATTAGTTTCTATTCTAAAAAAAATTTTTTTAAGGCTAGTTAAAATTATTGACTTCATGCATCACTCGGCAATTACAGGAAACATTATTGCAGCCTCGCCATAGATGATGAGAATAATTGCCGTCCTTTCATCTTTCTCATCTAACAACACTCTCCCCATGCCTCCCACTTCCCTTCACGTCTTAGCATGCTGCCTGTATCTGCTTTGTGGAGAGAACCTCAAGGCTCAGCATAATTGGGCCGTTTCCCTGTCACAGGGTTTGCTTCTAAATCTTCCTCCTCTATAGGCTGCAGTGAGGTCCGTCATATGCAGTCAAACGGCGGAGAAGATATCAAACATGCACACATCCTAGCACTAAATACGCCACCAGGAAGTTCAGTTACAAAGGGAACTTCTCACCTGTGTGCACGAAGTCACGTGACCTCATGGGCTATAGTCCACCAGGCACTTCTGTCCATGGACTTTTTCAGGCAAGAATCCTGGAACAGGCTGCCAATTCCTTTTCCAGGGGCTTTTCCCAACCCAGGTATCGAACTGGTGTCTCCTGCATCCCCTGCATTGGGAGGCGCAGTCTCTGCCACCGCACCACCTGGGAAGCCCTGAACTTCTTTTAACAATAAATGAACCCATTGGCCATTTCCTCGCACCAGGTGTCAATCACTATAGCTTTGGTTGGCAGTATGACTGATCCATGATTTATATTGGTCTTTTCTTGTATGTAAGTAGAAAGATGGGGAGGGAGGTTCTACAAACATAGTGTTTCCCATACTTGTCTGATCATAAGAATCAACTGTAGCTCTTGATAAAAATATGCTCCAAGCCTATAGAATTAAAGGTTTCAACAGCCCTAAGGATCTATGTATTTAACAACAGAGCAGGTGATCAGATCATCAAGCAAACATGGTGTTTATAGTGGATTGTTTATATGCATCTAATGCTTTCCTGATCGGGATGATCTTTTTCTTTGATTAAACTTAAAAAGTCCAGAATCTCTCCCTCACTGAATGCTCCAGTGCCCACTGCCTTTACTAGGAGACACTGAGAGCCTTGTGGGGCATTTTGTGATGAAGATCTCTGTTTTATTATTAGGCTGAATGAATGAGGCCACCACAAGAGAGTCCTCTTTGTCGATGTTTTGACGATGTACATGGGCCTCGTGACATTCGTCAACAAAACTGCCTCACCGACTAAGCTCAGCGAACCTTACTTCCAAAGTGTTTGAAAGTTTCATATGGTAAAATCCACTTTGATAGAAGTTAAGAGAAAAAGTAACAGACTTCTAAAATATTACAGATGGAAGGGCTATTGGGGGTCATCCATTCCCACCTGATAGCTATAAAAATACAGAAACAGGGGCCATTGAGAGACTTGTCAAAGTCAAGTGTTTAATTAGAGGGAGAATCTGGACTAAAGCATCTGATTCTAGGCCTAATAGTCTCTCTGCGACACCATCTCCTGATTCCTGCAAACAATCATTACCCTCTATAAGCCTCAGTTTCTTCTTTAAAAAGCAAATTAGACCAGATCAGTGTCTCTGAAGCTGTTCTCTGAGACGCTGAGTTCAGTGGAAATGTCTGGGAGGACTCACCAGAGATGGGGTCAGACTTCTCCTTGTTCTGCTCCAATCTGGCTGAAGTATTGAAATTGCATTAAGAATTTAAAGAAACCAATTCTGATACTTTTTTTTTNAGAATCCTGGAACAGGCTGCCAATTCCTTTTCCAGGGGCTTTTCCCAACCCAGGTATCGAACTGGTGTCTCCTGCATCCCCTGCATTGGGAGGCGCAGTCTCTGCCACCGCACCACCTGGGAAGCCCTGAACTTCTTTTAACAATAAATGAACCCATTGGCCATTTCCTCGCACCAGGTGTCAATCACTATAGCTTTGGTTGGCAGTATGACTGATCCATGATTTATATTGGTCTTTTCTTGTATGTAAGTAGAAAGATGGGGAGGGAGGTTCTACAAACATAGTGTTTCCCATACTTGTCTGATCATAAGAATCAACTGTAGCTCTTGATAAAAATATGCTCCAAGCCTATAGAATTAAAGGTTTCAACAGCCCTAAGGATCTATGTATTTAACAACAGAGCAGGTGATCAGATCATCAAGCAAACATGGTGTTTATAGTGGATTGTTTATATGCATCTAATGCTTTCCTGATCGGGATGATCTTTTTCTTTGATTAAACTTAAAAAGTCCAGAATCTCTCCCTCACTGAATGCTCCAGTGCCCACTGCCTTTACTAGGAGACACTGAGAGCCTTGTGGGGCATTTTGTGATGAAGATCTCTGTTTTATTATTAGGCTGAATGAATGAGGCCACCACAAGAGAGTCCTCTTTGTCGATGTTTTGACGATGTACATGGGCCTCGTGACATTCGTCAACAAAACTGCCTCACCGACTAAGCTCAGCGAACCTTACTTCCAAAGTGTTTGAAAGTTTCATATGGTAAAATCCACTTTGATAGAAGTTAAGAGAAAAAGTAACAGACTTCTAAAATATTACAGATGGAAGGGCTATTGGGGGTCATCCATTCCCACCTGATAGCTATAAAAATACAGAAACAGGGGCCATTGAGAGACTTGTCAAAGTCAAGTGTTTAATTAGAGGGAGAATCTGGACTAAAGCATCTGATTCTAGGCCTAATAGTCTCTCTGCGACACCATCTCCTGATTCCTGCAAACAATCATTACCCTCTATAAGCCTCAGTTTCTTCTTTAAAAAGCAAATTAGACCAGATCAGTGTCTCTGAAGCTGTTCTCTGAGACGCTGAGTTCAGTGGAAATGTCTGGGAGGACTCACCAGAGATGGGGTCAGACTTCTCCTTGTTCTGCTCCAATCTGGCTGAAGTATTGAAATTGCATTAAGAATTTAAAGAAACCAATTCTGATACTTTTTTTTTTTCTTCTCTAAAGTTATAAAGGCACAGAACTAGATAATCAGCTTCAAATACATATTTGATTCTAATATTTGTGGATTCTGAGAAAAGAGGTCTGTGAAAGCAAGGTCTTGTCTTTCTTTGTCATCCCCCATAGGAACTGATTCTTGTGTATTCAGTGAATGGTATTTCACCAACTCCGAGTGTGGCTTGGTCAACTCAAGGAATAGACACTGTGAGAGAACAGTGGAAAAGGAAGCTATTTGGAAGCAAGCTGTCTTTTGAAATTCTCTTTGAAAAGCCAAGCTGAAATAGCCAGCATTTTCTCCCAAAATGGAAAGATGACATCACTGCTTAGGAAGTAGTAGTATTATGCATGCCATCTTCTACTCTCCAAATAGGTCCTGAAAGAGGACAGACCCTCAGAATGAACTATCTTTTGTCTTATTTGAGTCTGTTCTGCATTTAGAGGGACTTTGGTACTTCTCCTTAGATATCTGAGAGTGGTTAAAGCTCTAAGAAAGAGACCCTTTGTCCTTAAGTAGGAAAATATGAGAAACTTGGGAGCTGTTTTTTGAAACCATCAGTATCCAACAATAATATATGCTTCCTCCATATTCTATGCTGCTGGTCTGAGTTCTCTTCTGTTTTAATCAAGACTCAGTTGAAAGAGACCTGAGGATGTATCTGCCGCCTCTTTCTTAACTTTGGTCTCTGTCATCTTACTCAGAAGTAGGCTAGATGGTTGTCTCCCTGCCCCATTAAAATCACCATCTTGGTTTTCAGACTTTGTCTACACATTGCATGATCATGCTCACCTTTTCTCGGTGAGCTTCTTTCACTGCAAGCTCTCACATGCTCCCTCCTCATTTGTCACCAGCTTTTAGACTGACTGGCATCTGGCTGTGAATCAATCAGGTAAGAGCAGTGAAGTAAGCTGATGGAGCCTTCCCCTTCTTTTTTCCATCAGCAATGATAAAAGAGCCCACCCAGTCAAGTGACAAGGCATGTAGGGGTGCTGGCGGCCAGACAATTCAGTTAAGTCTTCTTATTTGTAGTCTCAGCTCCTCAGAGTTTAAGTGATTAGGTTGTCACTTGATAGCACACACATTTCTTCTGTAATATTTGATGGTTGTTTTTCTCTGATTTTTTCCTATATTTGTTTCAGTTGGTCACTCAGTCATGTCCCACTCTTTGCGACCCCATGGACCGCAGCACACCAGGCTTCCCTGTCCATCACCAACTCCTGGAGCTTGCTCAAACTCATGTCCATCGAGTTGGTGATGCCATACAACCATCTCATCCTCTGTCATCCCTTTCTCCTCCCGCCTTCAATCTTTCCCAGCCTCAGGGTCTTTTCTAATGAGTCAGCTCTTGGCATCAAGTGGCCAAAGTATTAGAGCTTCAGCTCCAGCATCAGTCCTACCAGTGAATATTCAGGCTTGATTTCCTTTAGCATTGACTGATATATCTGATTACATCCAGTTTAATTTTTCCCTTTGGTTAACTTTTATGTATCTTTCTGGAAGTACATTGTAGGGATGTCAGTTTCTGAAGGTAACATGCCCCAGTTTGCCTGTGACTTAAATGGCACCACTTAGAAATAAATGCTAAAACTTTATCAGTGCAGCAGAAACAGGATTTACAGGGATTCTTGAAACAAATCCAACAATCTGGTCTCCTCTCTATGTATTCTCTCTGACCCATTTTAACCTCCACATACAATGAGCTCATTACCAGGCAAACCATCTAATCTCTCTTTAAAAAAAAAAAAAATTATTCATTTGTTAATTTATTTGACTTCCGGGTCTTGCTTGCAGCATGTGGGATCTTCATTGCGTTGTGCAGAATCTCATCCTTAGGGCCCAAGGACTCAAGTTCCGGTGCGCGTGCTCCAGGGTCGGCTGGCGTCTGTAGTTGGAGCACGTGGACTCTGGAGCACACGGGCGCAGTAGTTGTGGCACACGAGCTTAGTTGTTCCATGGCAAGTGGGATCTTAGTTCCCCAACCAGGAATGAAACCCGTGTCCCCTGCATTGCAAGGCAGACTCTTAACCACTGGGCCACCAGGGAAGCCCCCGACTAGCCTCTTTCACACTTCTCTGCCTCTGCACCTGCTGTCCCTTGGCCCGAGATGCCCTCCCCTGTATCCTTCCCCTGGAAAATTTAGACCAGTCCCTTTACCCCCAGTAGAAATGTCATTAGCTCTGATATGCCTTCCTGTGAGCAAAGTCAGGGGTCCTGCCTTCTGTTTTCCCCTGGTACTTTTTATCACTATGACAGCCTCCTGCCTCTCTAGCCCATTCGTTTAGAAGATCTTCAAGGGGTGAACAAAGTTCTATTCCTCTTGCAGTTCACAGAGTCTTACAGATTTACTTGGGCTTCCCTGATAGCTCAGTTGGTAAAGAATCCTCCTGCAATGCAGGAGACCTGGGTTCGAGTCCTGGGTTGGGAATATCCCCGGGAGCAGGGAAACACTACCCACTCCAGTATTCTGGCCTGGAGAATTCCATGGACAGCATAGGCCACGGGGCTGCAACGATTCAGACAGGACTGAGCAACTTTCACTTTCACTTTACAGACTCACTTGGAGAAGGAAATAGCAACCCACTCCAATATTCTTGCCTGGGAAATCCCATGGACAGAGGAGCCCTGGAGTCACAGAGAGTTGGACACGACTTAGTGGCTAAACAGCCAACCAACACAGACTGACTGAAATACAGGATATAGTTCTTTAGTCATTTTGGCTGAAAAAAGTGATGAATTCATCAATCTACCTATTTCCCAGTATCTGGAACTTCCCAAGAAGCCTCTCTTCTCCTTTGTTCCCCATTTCTCTACTTTTTATTTAATCTATAAATAATAATGAGGATAATAATAGCAATAATACTTTTTTATCCAATGTAGTCTTCTCCACTAGCATGTTTTTTTTTTCCCATTCCTTTTATAAATGTGAAATCACTGTTTCCATAGATGTTAGTCGAATCTGGAATCTGTTCGGCTCAGTTTTGGAATCTACAGTAGCCTCCTGGTGGATCTGTCTTCTGTGTGTTCCTTCTTCTCTTCTCCCAGGTTGTTGCTCAGTTGCTGTCACATCCAACTCTGTGACTTTATGGACTAAAGCATGCCAGGCTTCCCTGTCCTTCACCATCTCCTGGAGTTTGCTTCAACTCATGCCCATTGAATCAACAATGCCATCTAGCCATCACATCCTCTGCCACCCACTTCCCCTCCTGCCTTGAGTCTCCCCTTGTGCCATCATTCTTTCCCAGCACCAGGGTCTTTTCCAAAGTATTGGACCTTCAGCTTCAGCATCAGTCCTTCCAATGAATATTCAAGACTGATTTCCTTTAGGGTGGACTGGTTGGATCTCCTTGCAGTCCAAGGGACTCTCAAGAGTCTCCTCCAATGCCACAGTTCAAAAGCATCAAATCTTTGGGGCTCAGGGCTTCCCAGGTGGTGTGGTGGTAAAGAATATGCCTGCAATGCAGGAGATGCCGGTTCAGTTCCTAAGTTGGGAAGATCCCCTAGAGAAGGAAATGGCAACCCACTCGAGTATTTTTGTCTGGGAAATTTCATGGACAGAGAAGCCTGCCAGGCTACAGCCCATGGGATTGCAAAGAGTCAGACAAAACTGAACAGCTGAGCACACACACCACATCAATTGTTTCAAGGCACACTTCTGTTACTTTACCTCTCTAGAGAGGTTCTGAATTGGCTTCCCTATTAGATAAAGACCAAAATTGTACTCCAAGCAACTGATGTATTTCATGTAACACTTCTTAGCCCTCAATGTACTCTACAGCATCCATCCAAGCCAGATTGTCTGTTGTTCTGTGAATGACCTACTCCCAATCCTTTACAGCCCAAAAGAAGCCCTTAGTTTACATATACCCAATCATATTATCTTATTTATTCCAAATCAGGTCATGAACTTGTCTCTCTCAAGAAGTCTACCAGGATTTATCTAACCCCTGGGTCATTATTTTGCTATCTTATATTACTATTGGTAGGATTTGAGGCACAGGGATTTTTCAACCTTAATTTTGCCCTTTTGCTGATGTCAACAGATCACTTAACCTTCTTGTATTTGAAAACTGAGTTGAAAAAAAAACTGTTATACATGTAAGGTGTTTCATGATGAAATAGGAAGTGTTTCAAATTGAAAGTGATGATTTATTTGGTTTACAAATCAGCAGTTGTCAAGAGGGTACATAACCCATTTTTTTCCCTCTCTCTTTCCCTGTAGGGCATATCTGTATCTTTGGAGTTTGAAAAGCATAACATAAAATTATCATCACTTTAATTTGTTTATGTTCAAAATACTTAATTCACTTTGAAATATCAAATCACATTAACAGGAAGGTGTGACAAATAGACTATTTTTGGTATGACAAACAGACCCCCAAAATGTTAATTGCTCAAACATGTAAAAAAATTATCTCACTAATATATATGATCCAATGTGGTACCAGCAGGCAAGAGGCAAGAATGATGACAGAGATGCTGCCGTCTCCAGCAAGTCTTCCAAGGGCTGAAAGTGAAAGTCACTCAGTCGTGTCTGACTCTTTGTGACCCCATGGACTGTATGGTCCATGGAATTCTCCAGGCCAGAATACTAGAGTGGGTAGCCTTTCCCTTTTCCAGGGGATCTTCCCAACCCAGGGGTTGAACCCAGGTCTCCTGCATTGCAGGCAGATTCTTTACCAGCTGAGCCACAAGGGAAGCCCCTTCCAAGGGCTGCTTTGGGTTAAAATCCAGGGGGCACTATGGTAAAACACCCACCTGCCAGTGCAGAAGGCACAAGAGACGTGGGTTTGATCCCTGGGTTGGGAAGATCCCCTGGAGGAGGAAATGGCAGCCCACTCCAGTATTCTTGCCTGGAGAATCCCATGGGCAGAGGAGCCTGGCGGGCTACAGTCCATAGGATGACAAAGAGTTGGACGTGGCTGAAGCACTAACACCTTAGCTTTTGGAAGTGGAGAGAACATGAATACCTTCATATGGGAGAATTTTATGGGCTGGACCGGAAAGTAGTCCCTGTTGGTTTTATCCGTATTCCACTGGATGAACTCAGCCCCTTGGCCACCCTAATTCATGGAGTATGGGAAGCATAAGCTACGGTGTGCCCAGGAAGAAAAGGAAATGTTTGTACTGAAGAAATAATTGCTTTTACTTGACATAGTTTCAAACATTTCTTATTTATATACTATCTTTCTTAAAAGTTATAGATATATTCTCTGAGCACATGTTTCATATTACTTTGCTATACCTGCAGCATATAGTATAGAGGTCTGGGCAGATTTAGCACTTGATATGTGTAATTAATTTCTATTGCTATGTAACAAATTACCACCCATTTAATAGCTTCAAACAATCCATGTTTATTAGCTCCCAGTTTTTGTTGCCAAGAGTCTGGGCACAGTTTGGCTCAGTCCTCCATGAGGCTGTAACCAAAATGTTGGTCAGGGTTGACTTCTCATCTGGAATCTCAACTGGGGAAAGGAATGCTTCTAAGATCATTCAGATTGTTGGCAGATGTTATTTTCCTACTTCAGAGAACCAAGAATTCATGTGGCTTCCAAGCCGGTAATAGACTACTAGCAAGATAAAGTCCCATACACTATGAGATCATTCCAACACCTTTGCAATACTGTCTGTAAGCAAATTACAACTCCTATTTTCACTCAAGGGAATATGATTATAGAAAAGAAGCGAATACGAGAAAGCCCATCTACAACTATAATTGTCAGGGCCTACCCACCACAGTAAGAGACTGAGAAAACAGAGGTCTTCCTTCCTGAGCCAATGAACCACCACTTTACCTGAACATACAATTCACACAAAACTGCAGAGGGTTATAGAAGATCTCAAGAGATAAGTGGCTCTTATTGGCCAAGAGCTAGTAACAACGCTGCCAAAACAAGTGCTTAGGAGCTCTACTTGCTAAGCTTCACAAATATCAGCCTTAATTCACATGACTCTCTTTAGAACTGGATTCAGAATAAGCTGAGAGCATGTTGAACCTGTTACAAACAAGTCTTATTCCCACAGTACCCCCAAGGCCCTCATTATACGGCATTTGGAAACCTTCCGGCATGTAGAATTATTGTCTTTTCTAGCCCTCTTTTTCTCTATTCTTCTGTCCAACTCGGGTGGTATTGAAAGATATTGACATGTTTTTTTTTCCTCTCTTAGTCTTCCTGTTTGACCCTTTCCTTTCTGGTTCAAGTTATCCTTTAAGACAGCCCTTAGTATTCCTTTTGGGGAAAAGTCTTAAGGATCACTTGTGGTATGAAACTCCAGTGTACAGGTTTAATTTATTTTGGAGAGGGCTTCAGTTACTCTTCCATTTCCAAACTTCATCATCTAGCAGCTGGATCTCCTGAAAGGAAAAGGTCTGAGAGAATCTGGGCTGCTTATTTATATGTCAGCTTCGAAAAGAACTTCTTTCCCATCTGTTTCCACTCTACCTTTGAAACTCCAGTAGTGACTTTCTGTGGTTCATTTTTCCAAGATGATACAGTCACACAGATGTAAAGGTTCAGGGCATCAAACCAAAATATAGAAAGGCTCTAATAGAGAGGGTCACATTTCTAAAAAGGAAAACCAAATTCTCAAGATATTTTCTGGCTCTGCGAACAGCTAAAAATATATGAGGATAATCATTCCTACAGTCCTGAACTTTTAATAGCAAAGCTAACCTGGAAGGAAAAATGACACTGAGCTATAGGGTGAGAATAGAATAGACTTCAGGAGAATCTGTTTCTTTTCTGTCTAAGGCATTCATTCCTGGATTAGTCCATCTGTCTTTAACTTGCATATGATTCTTATCTATTTGGCATGACTTAAAACTAGTGAAATTGGTGAATGGTACAATTCTGTAATGCTTTATGTCTAAAATTACCATTTTAAAAAAGATTTCTTTGACTATGGACCATGTTTAAAGTCTTTATTGAATTTTTACCATATAGCTTCTGTTTTATGTTTTGTTTTGGTTTTTTTGACCACAAGACATGTGGGATCTTAGCTTCCAGACCAAGGACTGAACTGCGTGCTCTGCATTGGAAGGCCAAGTTTTAATCACTAGACAACCAGAAAAGGCCCTAAAATTATTTTAAAAGCAAAAGTAAATTGAAAGCAAATAAATAAGTTTGTGAGTAGCAAATGGAGGCAAACTGTTTCTCTGAATGTAAATACCTGTTCTGTTGTCAGTGAAATACCAGGGAGAAGACAAGAAGGAGAAGCGAGGTGAGGGGAATAGATGGAGATTCCCAGCTGCTGTAGAGACATCACCATGTGGAGTCTCGCTGCATGGTGCATGCCATTTTTCAGTTACCTGAACTGAACTTGCCTCAGTCAAAGCCTAAAACATGCCCTGGGGACTTCACNTGAGAGGAATAGATGGAGATTCCCAGCTGCTGTAGAGACATCACCATGTGGGGTCTCGCTGCATGGTGCATGCCATTTTTCAGTTACCTGAACTGAACTTGCCTCAGTCAAAGCCTAAAACATGCCCTGGGGACTTCACATCACTATATTTGTAAATTAAGTCGTTTGCTGATGGGTGGTAAAGAGCTACTCCCAAAGGATTATTACACTCTAGTCTCCTCCTTTCCCTAAGGAACGAGGCAAGACATCAGGCAGATAGATCTACAGAGGCTAGAAAACTATGGGCTTCCCACATGACTCAGAATCCGCCTGCCAATGCAGGAGATGCAGGAGACTCAGGTTCCGTCCCTGGGTTGGGAAGATTCCCCTGGAGGCGGAAACGGCAACCTGCTCCAGTATTCTTGCCTGGAAAATCCCATGGACAGAGGAGCCTGCTGCTCGTGTACCAAAGAGCTGGACATGACTGAGCATGCACACAGTCTCTTGAAAGATTTGTGCTGTTCTGTGGGAATGCACAGGCGCATGCATATTTATCCTGATTCTGACTAGGAGGCTTCTTTAATACTTTGCCATCATGGTTTCTTTAAAGTGAAGTCACTCAGTTGTGTCCAACTCTTTGTGACCCCATGGACACCAGGCTTCTCTGTCTATGGGATCTTCTACACAAGACTACTGGAGTGGGTTGCCACTTGGTAGTATTTAAAAGCCCGTGTTTTGAATTCAGTCAGACTTGGGCTATATTTGGGGCTCTGTCTCTCTCTTATGAACTGGATGACCTTGAACTGATCACTATGGCTCTTTACAGTCTAGTTTCTGAATCTCTTAAGGGGGACTCATAATACCTAATTCATATAGCTACGAATAGGAGCCAGTAAAATAATGCATAAATATGTAACACTGGCTTGCACCTAGAATGCCTTCAATAAATGAGAGCTATTGTTCAAGTCATTATTGTCTTTATACTTTACAGCACCCTATGATTGCTGTGACTATAGTTCTGTAGCCACTTGAGAATACCATTTTAGAGATTAATCCTATAAGTTTCTTTATAAAATAGTAGTGCACTTTTTTCATGAAATGCATCACTTGTCATTCTACTCAAAGGGGATTCAATTTTTTTAATGCAATTTTATTCCAACCCAATGTTCAGTTCAGTTCAGTTCAGTTACTCAGTCATGTCCAACTCTTTGCAACCCCATGAATCGCAGCACGCCAGGCCTCCCTGTCCATNTTTATCAAGAGTCTTTTTAGCTCCTCTTCACTTTCTGCCATAAGGGTGGTGTCATCTGCATATCTGAGGTTATTGATATTTCTCCTGGCAATTTTGATTCCAGCTTGTGTTTCTTCCAGTCCAGCGTTTCTCATGATGTACTCTGCATAGAAGTTAAATAAGCAGGGTGACAATATTCATGGTTTGCTTGAGTAAATTTTCAGAGAACCAAGTGCCTTCTCTGAAGAGCTGGTACAAAACTAAAATGAAGACACATGTTGAGTCTTTCTGCTCTTCAGTCAATGAACTGAAGCATTTAGAAAACAAAGCAGAGAAATAGCAGCCTCCAGAAAGAGAGAAGAAGAAATCTATGGAAAGCCCTTTTATGCCATCGGTTCGAGGTTCTGCTGTTGATCTCAACCAGCCTTTACGTGTTGCTGAGAGTGCAGTGCTCGGAGATGTAGGGAGCCCTGACCTACGACACAAGCCTAGCAACTGTAGATCCAGTTGCATTGGAAAAACCCAAATGCATGCCAGTAGTAAACGCGATCGTAAACCAAGAGTTTCTTTCCTGTTTCCCAAAGATGTTTTCAGGGGGTTCACCCTAAGAGAATCAGTTAAGTGATAAACTGTCAACATGGNAGTAAACGCGATCGTAAACCAAGAGTTTCTTTCCTGTTTCCCAAAGATGTTTTCAGGGGGTTCACCCTAAGAGAATCAGTTAAGTGATAAACTGTCAACATGGTCTCTTGAGAAAAGGGGTCTACTTAGGGATCGTTGGGATTAGTCGAATTTGAGGCAATGGCTGAAAAATGAAGTGGAGACGCACCTTAGGCTGTTGGAAATGCACATGTAGGAGAGATCAGGAAGACATGTACACATTTGGGGATCTAGTGTAGCGGACAGCAGGTCAGTGGCCTCACGCAAAGCTTGTGTGGAGAGGACATCAGAGGGGATCAAACACAGTGTGGACGACTTGGAAGGAGACCCTCCCCTTTTCTTGATGCATTGTAGCACTCCTGAGAGGTAGGAGCACACATGCTCTTCACACTAATCCAGAACCTGAAGACTAGAGAGGATAGCAGTCCTGGTCAGGAGAAGCCACTGTTGGGACTGCAAAATAAGCAACATGATGGTTTGGATCAGTATAACGATCTGGAATGAAGTAGAAGGGTAGGATTGAGAGACGCTTGCATCTTTGAAATACCCAGCAGTGTGTCTCTCTCATGCACTGACTCTCCTTAAAGCATCTTCGGAGGGACCTGTGTGAGCAGTTTCCTACCAATATATCCCTGAGGCCTTTCGGCAAATAAGCGCCGTTCCAGCTTAGCTGCATGGTAAAACTGCCTGGCGTCGGGGAGGAGACTGAGAGTAATTAAAAATAACTCGCAGCTCCAGCAGGGCGATTGCTCTCCCTGCTTCATCTCTGTTCCTGTCACATGCTTAGCTCCATGGTGAGACCCCAGCTGTAGAGCAAAAGACTCATCATAATAGTATCTGATCTGCTCAGTCTTGAGTTGATCACGAAAGAATGTTAACCAGATAAGAGTATTGGGTTCAGGGTCTGGAAAGATTCTTAATTATCCTGTTAAAAAGAAAGAAGTAAGAAGAAAACAAAGACAGAGACCAACAGAAAAGGGTAACCCAGCTCTGTTGCACAAGGGATCTTCGGATTGCTTTTTCTTCCTTGGTAGTCTGACCGGGTCCATTTGAAACACAGCAAGTGAAATAGTCTGCAGACAAGTGATGTGAAATTTGTACTGAAGCTTTAGGTCCCCAACCCATTTCCAAGAAAAAGATTACGGAACAGCTGCTGGAGACATCAACAGAGACCGAAGGACATTCCTCCTGTGCAGGTCAGGATCTGGCCCTGGGACCGGAGCACCCGAGTGAGCAAGCAAAGGGCACAAGAGTGGGATCGGTTCCCAGGCTCGCCTGAGTCTCTGAGTTGTTTCTCCTCATGGTCTAAATGATTTTTTTTACCACTTGCCATCTCAGGTTACCAGAAGTAGACTCTTTGCTGTTAAGTGTAGTGCTAATTGAAACGGGTCAGCCTAGCTTTCCTCCGTACTAGGTAACTTTTATTAATGAGTGACAAACTCTACCTCCCATCTTTCTCAGTCTGAGCACAGCTCCCTTAATCTTTGCAAGCTTTCTCCCATTTACTAGTTCAACCTACTCGATCAACCTAATAATGAACTGAGCTGTGCTTAAGGATTGGGGCTTGTGCCCTGCTCCAATCCTAGTTTCCCCCTGATTTCAGACCTCTTGCCTCAACTGGATGACCTTTCCAAGCTTGAAGGGAAGGGACTGACGTATACAGTAGTGATACTACCTACAAAATAGTTAGCTAGCGAGAACCTACTATATAGAACAGGGAACGCTACTCAGTGGCCTGCAGTGATCTCAATGGCAAGAAAATCCATAAAACAGGGGCTGTCTGTATCCATCTAGCTGATTCACTTTTCTGGACACTAGAGACTAACAACCTTGCAAAACGACTATACTCCAATAAAATGAATAATTAAAAGAACTTTCAAAAATAATGATTAATCCAACGTTTTCACTTTATGAAAGTTTTGAAACTAACTCTCAAAGAAGAGTTTTGTAATAAATAGTTGTTTCAATTGTAATTTATAAGCTACCAAAATCAGCAGTTGGTAAGAGTATGGGCTCTCGAGTCTGACTGCTTGGGAAATTATGGCCTACCTTGGGGAAAGTTTTCCAATGTATCCAAGCCCCTGTTTTCTTATAAAATGGAGATGGCTGTAGGATATATCCCCAGATGACTATTATGAGGAAATGATACATATAAAACTCACAGCACTGTGCCTGGCATAGAATAAGCCCTCTATAAAATATTATCTGTCATCATCGTTGTACAAGTATGAAAACAGAATATAATAGTTTAAGTGACAGGTCGATGTTTAAGCCTCTGTTCAAAAACAATAAAATTTTATAATTCTTGCAATGGGCACTTACCCCAGAGAGAAACAGTGCTATTTATGGTAAAGTTTATTTATTTCAAGGTTGGAAAATAGGGCAAATAAGTCTAGTACATGACAGTGGGATTGCAGCAGAGCCTATAATACAGAGACAATGTTAAACGGTATGTTTAATGTTTACTTCCCAGGTGGCTCAGTGGTAAAAGGATCTTCCTGACAATGAAGGAGAACCAGGAGATGTGGGTTCAATTCCTGGGTCAGGAAGATGCCCTAGAGGAGGAATTGGCAACCCACACCAGTTTTCTTTTTCTTTTTCTTTTTCTTTTTTTTTTAGCAAATTTATATTATTTTTATTGATATATAGTTGATATACAATATTATATGCTTCAGGTGTACAATATAGTGACTCATAATTTTTAAAGGTTATACTTCATTTATAGTTATAAAATATTGGTTGTATTCCCTGTGCTGTATAATATATCCTTATAGCTTTTTTTTTTTAATACTTTATTCTATTTTACAGTACTGTGTTGGTTTTGCCATACATCGACATGAATCAGCCACAGGTGTACACGATCTCCCCATGC
>SJYW01005268.1:1058212-1081264 GCA_006410735.1 Raphicerus campestris | reverse complement strand
TAAATTCCATATATATGTGTCAGTATACTGTATTGGTGTTTTTCTTTCTGGCTTACTTCACTCTGTATAATCGGCTCCAGTTTCATCCATCTCATTAGAACTGAGTCAAACTTATTCTTTTTAAGGGCTGAGTAATACTCCATTGTGTATATGTACCACAGCTTTCTTATCCATTCATCTGTTGATGGACATCTGGGTTGTTTCCATGTTCTGGCAATTATAAATAACGCTGCAATGAACATTAGGGTACATGTGTCTCTTTCAATTCGGGTTTCCTCGGTGTGTATGCCCAGCAGTGGGATTGCTGGGTCACAGGGCAGTTCTATTTGCAATTTTTTAAGGAATCTCCACACTGCCCTCCATAGTGGCTGTACTAGTTTGCATTCCCACCAACAGTGTAAGAGGGTTCCCTTTTCTCCACATCCTCTCCAGCACTTATTGCTTGTAGATTTTTGGATTGCAGCCATTCTGACTGGCCCACACCAGTTTTCTTGCCTGGGAGATCTCAGGGACAGAGGGGCCTGGTGGGCTACAGTCCATGGGGTCGCAAGGAGCTGGACACAACTGATCAACTGAGCACACAGTGTTTGTTTAGATGCTCACGTATTTTCCCCAATTCCTCATTCTTCCCCGCCACCACTGTATCTCCATTAGTTGCACATCTGTTTCCTATAGAATGGAAGCTCACATGGGTTAGAAATTACATCTATGCAATCTGCTCTGCGGGCTTCCCGGGTGGCTCAAACAATAAAGAATCTGCCTGCATTGTGGGAGACCTGGGTTCAGTTCCTGGGTCGGGGAGATCCCCTAGAGAAGGGAATGGCTTACCCAATCCAGTATGCTTGCCTGGAGAATTCCAAGGATGGAGGAGCCTGCCAGGCTACAGTCCATGAGACTGCAAAGAGTTAGACATGATTGAGCGGCTAACACCTTCACCACCAAAAATGATGGAGGAATAGATGCTAAAGTCTGTAAATCTGTTGTGATCTAAGAAAATGTCAAGAAGCACTTAGAGTCCCAGCCAAAGGCAGAGGAATGCTGATACATAAGAACTTGCAAATGAACTGTTAATGTGGAATGAAGCCAAAATAGCACAGGAGAAAAAGTAAAACAAATTGAATAGGCTTGGACTCTCCAGGTAATCTGGGATATAACCCCCTAAGAATAGAATATGTAGAAGAAAAGTCAATGAATCATTAGTAATCCATAACTATACTTTTTCCAGAGGTTTTCAAAATGTTGGAAAGTGATCTTTTGCAACCATTATCCTTACCCTGGGATACGTATGATCTGTTTCATGATTCTTGCAATGATGGATACAGTAGGTTCTTCAGACATTTTGGTTTGTTTGTCTGATTAGAGGTTCTGTCTTATATTATCAAAAGAGCTAGTGGTACTCTCAGGACAGGAGCAGATTCTCTGACTCAAAGGACATTTTACCGCCCACTAAACCACCCTTTGCCAGGAGCTCCAAGGCAGAGCAATTGTTCAGGCTGGTACACTGAGGGAATGATCTGTCCCCAGCTCTGGAGGCTAAGCACAGCCTCGAATAAAAGACAAAACCAATTCTGCGATATAAATGACACATTCCATTAATACAAGTGGGTCCAAATGAACTAATTTCATTCAACAGTACTGTTACATTCTGTAGCTCTACGGGCTTGGATACAAATGGTAATGTCAGTCTGTCGGGAGAGTGGACTGCAGTGCGTAATTACAAGTTCTTGTTTAGCACTTCAGGAGCTAATCAGAGCGAGGATGTGATTCTGTAATTTGCAAATGTGCAAAGACAGGGGTTACTGTGGCACTAATGGCTCTGCTGATAACATTCTTGCCACCAGACGACAGGACTGTGGGTGCAAATTCGATGAAATAATTTGACCTCCCATTTAGTCATTTGATTATGAGAAATCTGTCCTGCTGGCAGCACCTGGAGACATTTCTAAATTTAATGCTGTTCAGTAATATAAAATATCAGTATGCCAATAAATTAATATTTACATTCCAAGGGACAAGGGACAGTACACAACTGTAAGCTGATAAATGGAGCAAACTGATGTGTAAAAATACCACGCAAGTACACAGTATATCACATCGTGAACTGGTTTCTGCAGAACTTCACAGGACTAAATCAGGAAAGGTTAAAGGAGAGGTTGATAGAAAAAATCTGAATGCATTTATATGTGTGTTGTTGTTGTTCAGGTGCTAAGTTATGTCTGACTCTTTGTGACCCCATGTACTGCAGCACACCAGGTTTCCCTGTCCTTTCATATCTCCCAGAGTTTGGTCAAATTCGTGTCCATTGAGTCAGTAATGCTATCCAATCACCTTATCCTCTATTACCCCAGGATCAGTTCAGTTCAGCCACTCAGTTCTGTCCAACTCTTTGCAACCCCATGGACTGCAGTATGCCAGGCTTCCCTCTCCATCACTGACTCCAGGAGCACCCCAGTACATATATGTACACGGGCTTCTCTGGCAGCTCAGTGGCAAAGAATCTGCCTGCCAAGGAGACGTGGGTTCAATTCCTGGTCAGGAAGATCCCATGGGGAAGGAAATAGCAACCCACTCTAGTATTCTTGTCTGGGAAATCCCATGTACAGAGAAGCCTGTTTGGCTATAG
The DNA here is from genome assembly GCA_006410735.1 of Raphicerus campestris. NCBI lineage: Eukaryota > Metazoa > Chordata > Mammalia > Artiodactyla > Bovidae > Raphicerus > Raphicerus campestris. Next base: position 1,078,641 of record SJYW01005268.1, on the reverse strand, counting down.
TCCATGGGTTGCAAAAGAGTCAGATATGAGTTAGCAACTAAACAACAAATATATATGTAATAGATATGTTTATGCATATATGTAAACACATGCACACATACATGTTTTTTATTCTTCCATATTTTTCTCCTCATTAACATTTCTCCTTTAAATCTTCAAACACTTATTCTCTTTCTCCAACAATTTCATCCAATCCCATCCTTGGGTGAGTGGAGAAAGCAAGCAGCGTTTTAGAATGGAGTAGTAGCTCATTCTCCCAGAAAGATTTTAGAACTTTGCTGTCCCGTCAGCTCATGGTTAAAAATAGAATGATTTCTGCCTGTCATTTTGTCAACTTCAGTTCAGTTCAGTCACTCAGTCGTGTCCGACTCTTTGTGACCCCATGAATCGCAGCATACCAGGCCTCCCTGTTCATCACCATCTCTCGGAGTTCACTCAGACTCATGTCCATCGAGTCCGTGATGCCATTCAGCCATCTCATCCTCAGTCGTCCTCTTCTCCTCCTGCCCCCAGTCCNGGAAAGGTTAAAGGAGAGGTTGATAGAAAAAATCTGAATGCATTTGTATGTGTGTTGTTGTTGTTCAGGTGCTAAGTTATGTCTGACTCTTTGTGACCCCATGTACTGCAGCACACCAGGTTTCCCTGTCCTTTCATATCTCCCAGAGTTTGGTCAAATTCGTGTCCATTGAGTCAGTAATGCTATCCAATCACCTTATCCTCTATTACCCCAGGATCAGTTCAGTTCAGCCACTCAGTTCTGTCCAACTCTTTGCAACCCCATGGACTGCAGTATGCCAGGCTTCCCTCTCCATCACTGACTCCAGGAGCACCCCAGTACATATATGTACACGGGCTTCTCTGGCAGCTCAGTGGCAAAGAATCTGCCTGCCAAGGAGACGTGGGTTCAATTCCTGGTCAGGAAGATCCCATGGGGAAGGAAATAGCAACCCACTCTAGTATTCTTGTCTGGGAAATCCCATGTACAGAGAAGCCTGTTTGGCTATAGTCCATGGGTTGCAAAAGAGTCAGATATGAGTTAGCAACTAAACAACAAATATATATGTAATAGATATGTTTATGCATATATGTAAACACATGCACACATACATGTTTTTTATTCTTCCATATTTTTCTCCTCATTAACATTTCTCCTTTAAATCTTCAAACACTTATTCTCTTTCTCCAACAATTTCATCCAATCCCATCCTTGGGTGAGTGGAGAAAGCAAGCAGCGTTTTAGAATGGAGTAGTAGCTCATTCTCCCAGAAAGATTTTAGAACTTTGCTGTCCCGTCAGCTCATGGTTAAAAATAGAATGATTTCTGCCTGTCATTTTGTCAACTTCAGTTCAGTTCAGTCACTCAGTCGTGTCCGACTCTTTGTGACCCCATGAATCGCAGCATACCAGGCCTCCCTGTTCATCACCATCTCTCGGAGTTCACTCAGACTCATGTCCATCGAGTCCGTGATGCCATTCAGCCATCTCATCCTCAGTCGTCCCCTTCTCCTCCTGCCCCCAGTCCCTCCTAGCATCAGAATCTTTTCCAATGAGTCAACTCTTCCCATGAGGTGGCCAAAGTACTGGACTACAAAAATAACATTATTGCTCTCTGCTTCCCTCATCCCATTATTATCTGATTGTGAGCTGTAGCCGATGTCCCTTGGAAAAGATAAGTATGCAGAACACCTTCATTGATTTCTTTGGCAGTTCTAAGTCTTGAAGCTTGAACTTCTTTCTTTTGTAGAGACAGATGCATTATGTTGGAGAACGTTTGCCTTGCACGTTTCTGTTGGTATGCCCAGTTTGGTCAATTCTAATTGTGAAATGTTAGGAATCACTACCCACATCACACCTTTCAAGTCAAATGGTTTTACCACAGGTGCTGAAGAGAGGACCATGGTTTACCTAGTGGAGTAATTGTAGGAGACTCAGCCTAGTAAAAGCTTCAGGTAATGTGGATCCTGCTGCTACTTGCTGAAGAACACAAGAGAGGTCTCATTTTGTAGGTAGAAGTCAAATGACTGTTTCTCTCCAGAAAATTCAGAAGGATTGCCGCCAAAATTTGGCCTCTGTACACCAGTGGTGAATCGAACCTCAGAGGCAAGAGTTATCGGTGAAATAGAAAAGAGTGGCTTTCTTGCTTTGCCAGGCAAAGGAGAGGAAGGCCTAGCAGGCTAAGACCCTCAGTACTGGGTGTCCTAGCCCGGGGGGGTTGTGAGTTTCATTGTCAAGGGGTAGGCTTGCTTTATAAGGAGCATGGTACATGGAGGGCCTGCTTTCCTTCAGTCTAGAGATCCTCTGGCATCTGTGGTCTGATGGTCTGTGGTTCTTGAGGCTATTGAATCGTGACCTTCTCTCTGAAGCATCTTCCATGTGGTGTGGAGTGGCGGGGTGGGGCGATGGTTCACTCTGCTGAAGAGCTCGAAGATTTATGTGTACACCTCTACCAAGACCCTGGCCCAGAGCTGCACTGCTGTTTCCCAGGTGCTCCTTCCTTGTTTTAGCATGCCTTCCCTTGCCTGATTCAGTTCAGTTCAGTTGCTCTGTCGTGTCCAGCTCTTTGCGACCCCATGAACCGCAGCACGCCAGGCCTCCCTGTCCATCACCAACTCCTGGAGTTCACCCAAACTCATGTCCATTGAGTCAGTGATGACATACAACCATCTTGTCCTCTCTCATCCCCTTCTCCTCCTGCCTTCAGTCTTTCCCAACCTCAGGGTCTTTTCTAATGAATCAGCTCTTCACATCAGGTGGCCAAAGTATTGGAGTTTCAGCTTCAACATCAGTCCTACCAAGGAATACCCAGGACTGATCTCCTTTAGGATGGACTGGTTGGATCTCCTTGCAGTCCAAGGGACTCTTAACTGATTAGCAGCTGTTAGAGCCTGCCCGTAGGAACTTGGGGAAGGGGACACGGAAAGGCTTTTGTCCTCGGGAGCCCTCGGGGCCCTGCTCCGTTTCAGNATCTCCTTTAGGATGGACTGGTTGGATCTCCTTGCAGTCCAAGGGACTCTTAACTGATTAGCAGCTGTTAGAGCCTGCCCTTAGGAACTTGGGGAAGGGGACACGGAAAGGCTTTTGTCCTCGGGAGCCCTCGGGGCCCTGCTCCGTTTCAAGATGCCTTTTCTTTTACTGATTCTGTGTAGGGGGCAATGTGTTGGAGTGCAGAAGCAGGTGCTTCTCAGTCACATATTTGCAAGTTTAAATCTCAGTTCTGCAGCTGATTCATTGTGGACTTTAGGGAGGTTTAAGCGGTCTTTGTTTTCTCATTCGCAATGAAAGAGATGATAGCATCTCGGGCAGAAGGCTCTGAGGATTGAGAGAGATAGATGCGAGACACCTGGGGAGTACTGTCCTGTTCTGGGCAGGGCTCCCTGGGAACCAGACTTCCAGGCTGAGTTTCGTGTGCAGGATGTTTATTGAGGAGTATCCTTGAGATGAACACCTGTGGGAGGGAGAGGACAGAAGCTGGATGGGGCAAAGGGAAGTGAACTGCCTCGGGCTTAATGGCAGCCTCAGCTGACTTCATGTGAAAGTCTGGAGCCACAGGAGCCCTTTGGCATTGTCCCAAGTTGGGCTGAGAAGCCTGGACCTTCGTCCATCTCCAATAATTAGTTACATGATTTGTGGGCTGTGCCGGGGGGAGGCCTTGGGCAAGAAGGGTCACTGCAACTGAGTGAGGCTAACCTTGAAGTGGCTGACAAGGTAGGTAGAAATCAAACGATTGTTTCTCTCCAGAAAGTTCAGGAGGATTGATGCCAAAATTTGGCCTCAGACCCCTTGCTGACAACATTCCCAGGAGGTGGGGCAACAAGGCTTTCACTGAAGGAAGATAGTGTATCAGNTCTTCTCCTCCTGCCCCCAGTCCCTCCTAGCATCAGAATCTTTTCCAATGAGTCAACTCTTCCCATGAGGTGGCCAAAGTACTGGACTACAAAAATAACATTATTGCTCTCTGCTTCCCTCATCCCATTATTATCTGATTGTGAGCTGTAGCCGATGTCCCTTGGAAAAGATAAGTATGCAGAACACCTTCATTGATTTCTTTGGCAGTTCTAAGTCTTGAAGCTTGAACTTCTTTCTTTTGTAGAGACAGATGCATTATGTTGGAGAACGTTTGCCTTGCACGTTTCTGTTGGTATGCCCAGTTTGGTCAATTCTAATTGTGAAATGTTAGGAATCACTACCCACATCACACCTTTCAAGTCAAATGGTTTTACCACAGGTGCTGAAGAGAGGACCATGGTTTACCTAGTGGAGTAATTGTAGGAGACTCAGCCTAGTAAAAGCTTCAGGTAATGTGGATCCTGCTGCTACTTGCTGAAGAACACAAGAGAGGTCTCATTTTGTAGGTAGAAGTCAAATGACTGTTTCTCTCCAGAAAATTCAGAAGGATTGCCGCCAAAATTTGGCCTCTGTACACCAGTGGTGAATCGAACCTCAGAGGCAAGAGTTATCGGTGAAATAGAAAAGAGTGGCTTTCTTGCTTTGCCAGGCAAAGGAGAGGAAGGCCTAGCAGGCTAAGACCCTCAGTACTGGGTGTCCTAGCCCGGGGGGGTTGTGAGTTTCATTGTCAAGGGGTAGGCTTGCTTTATAAGGAGCATGGTACATGGAGGGCCTGCTTTCCTTCAGTCTAGAGATCCTCTGGCATCTGTGGTCTGATGGTCTGTGGTTCTTGAGGCTATTGAATCGTGACCTTCTCTCTGAAGCATCTTCCATGTGGTGTGGAGTGGCGGGGTGGGGCGATGGTTCACTCTGCTGAAGAGCTCGAAGATTTATGTGTATACCTCTACCAAGACCCTGGCCCAGAGCTGCACTGCTGTTTCCCAGGTGCTCCTTCCTTGTTTTAGCATGCCCTCCCTTGCCTGATTCAGTTCAGTTCAGTTGCTCTGTCGTGTCCAGCTCTTTGCGACCCCATGAACCGCAGCACGCCAGGCCTCCCTGTCCATCACCAACTCCTGGAGTTCACCCAAACTCATGTCCATTGAGTCAGTGATGACATACAACCATCTTGTCCTCTCTTATCCCCTTCTCCTCCTGCCTTCAGTCTTTCCCAACCTCAGGGTCTTTTCTAATGAATCAGCTCTTCACATCAGGTGGCCAAAGTATTGGAGTTTCAGCTTCAACATCAGTCCTACCAAGGAATACCCAGGACTGATCTCCTTTAGGATGGACTGGTTGGATCTCCTTGCAGTCCAAGGGACTCTTAACTGATTAGCAGCTGTTAGAGCCTGCCCTTAGGAACTTGGGGAAGGGGACACGGAAAGGCTTTTGTCCTCGGGAGCCCTCGGGGCCCTGCTCCGTTTCAAGATGCCTTTTCTTTTACTGATTCTGTGTAGGGGGCAATGTGTTGGAGTGCAGAAGCAGGTGCTTCTCAGTCACATATTTGCAAGTTTAAATCTCAGTTCTGCAGCTGATTCATTGTGGACTTTAGGGAGGTTTAAGCGGTCTTTGTTTTCTCATTCGCAATGAAAGAGATGATAGCATCTCGGGCAGAAGGCTCTGAGGATTGAGAGAGATAGATGCGAGACACCTGGGGAGTACTGTCCTGTTCTGGGCAGGGCTCCCTGGGAACCAGACTTCCAGGCTGAGTTTCGTGTGCAGGATGTTTATTGAGGAGTATCCTTGGGATGAACACCTGTGGGAGGGAGAGGACAGAAGCTGGATGGGGCAAAGGGAAGTGAACTGCCTCGGGCTTAATGGCAGCCTCAGCTGACTTCATGTGAAAGTCTGGAGCCACAGGAGCCCTTTGGCATTGTCCCAAGTTGGGCTGAGAAGCCTGGACCTTCGTCCATCTCCAATAATTAGTTACATGATTTGTGGGCTGTGCCGGGGGGAGGCCTTGGGCAAGAAGGGTCACTGCAACTGAGTGAGGCTAACCTTGAAGTGGCTGACAAGGTAGGTAGAAATCAAACGATTGTTTCTCTCCAGAAAGTTCAGGAGGATTGATGCCAAAATTTGGCCTCAGACCCCTTGCTGACAACATTCCCAGGAGGTGGGGCAACAAGGCTTTCACTGAAGGAAGATAGTGTATCAGGGGCCTCCACGGCCCTTCTCCTTCTTCACTTGGACTTGTTTGTCCTATTTTACAGGATTAAATCTCTATACAATGAGAATCTAACTGCTTCCCTGACAGAATACCTTGAAGTGTTCTAAATATGGAAAAAAAAAAGATCTTTTTCCATTAATGGATAATGACACTTTGACAGATAAGTGAGCAATTCTCCATTGATTCACAGAGGGGTGGAGATTACGGCAGGATGTGGCTAGCCTTGTTGAGTTAGCCTTGCTGCTATCTGGAGAGGCTGCTTTTTTCCCTTCTGGGGGATCTGTGTGTTTAAATCAAGGGTGACACACTCAAAACACACTTTGGGGCAAAGGAAAGCTTGGCTGAGAGTAAAGGGAAGACCAACAAGGAAAGGGGCCTGTAGACTGTGACCTTTCAAGCTAAACTGCCTGCCCTGCAAGAAAGAGAGACTTATTTTGAATTTGCAGAAACCTCAGAACTCCAGTGAGCCAGGCATTGGCTCTTTTCCTCTGGGGCACTACAAAGCTTAGGTCTTTGTAGATCAATTAAGTCATTAGCACTCCATCTAAATGAAGGTTGATTTCCTTGAGGAGGCCGAGCCAGCTGGCCTGCCCCAAATAGCACAAAGGCCACCGGGGTACCAGAGTCACAGCAAATGGCTCTAAGCCGCTGGGGTCAGAGGGCCTCCAGCTTGTAGCTGAGTTAATGCTGCCTGTTTTCCAGGCTACCTCAATCACTGCCCTGGGCAGATTGAAAGCTGATACTAGGCTCAAGTGCTCTCTAGTCACATGAGAGTTTGTAAATATGATTTAAAAATCCAGTTGCCCCCACCTGCTCCACTAACAGGTGGGGTGAGAGAGCTGCAAGGGGTGAGAGAGCTGCAAGGTGTGAGAGACTGCATGAGCAGGGGTGTTTTCATCTTGGGGAATGTTGCATTCTTACGAACCTCTCCCCTAGGCATCATAATGGAAGAGTTCTAGTTTTTAATTCAATTTGTTCCTTAAACTTTGGAATAGATGCTAGCACAGTTGGAAAAGCAAAAAAGCAAAGGAAAAAAAAAAAGAATGCTCCCTTCTATTTTTGTCCCTCATCTGCTCAGGAAACCAACCAGTTACTGGTTTTGTGTGCTTCCAGAGGTTTCTCATACATATACAAGCAAGTATTTATTCTTGTTGAGCCTCCTTTTAAGCAAATAGTCACATACTATATATATCATTCTGCATCTTGCTTTTCTCATTTAATATATCTCAGCTGTCTTTTCATATTAGTACATTGAGAGCTTTCTCGTCCTTTTTATAAGCAGCTACATCCCATTTCATTGCATAAACATATCATACGTTTTGGGGGGTTTCCCAGATGGTGCTTGCAGCAAAGAACCCACCTGCCAATGCAGGAGACTTAAGAGACGCAGGTTCCATCCCTGGATTGGGAAGGTCTCCTGGAGGAGGGCATAGCACCCCCCTCAGATGTGTTTAACCTTCACTCTGCTGTTTGCTATTACAAACGATATTGTAATTAACCTTATATGAGCCTCATTTGCATGTGTGTTTGAGTATATCTGTAGGATACATTCTCAAAAATAGAATTACTGGGTTAGGGGGAATCTGCATTTTGTAACTTCAGTAGATACTGCCACAGTGCCCTTGACAAGCATTATATAAATTCACAGCCCACTCGCAATGGAAGAAATATTTCCCCACATCTTACCAACAGCTTGTCAGGCTTGGAAATTTGCCAGTCTGGTATGCAGTACAGTTTTGATTTTCTTTTTGCTATAATGAGGTTGTACATCTTTTTATATGTTTAAGAGCTATTTGTAAAATTTTTTCTATGACTTGTCTATTGATGTGTTTTGCCAACTTTTGTTACTGGTTTGCTGGTTTTCTTTTCTAATTAATTTCTGCTAAAGAGACTAACTTTCTGTGTGATATGGGTTGCCAATCTCTTCCTCATGAAATTTTTTATTTGCTTGTAATTTTGTTCCTGAGCTTTTTTCATAAGGTGAAATTATCAAACTTTCCATTTATGGAATCTATATTTGAGATCTTAGAAAAGAGGCTTTTCACATTCTGGGGTTTTAAAGTAATTCACTCATATTTTGTTTTGGCAACTAGTATATTTTTATTTCTTTATGTTAAAATTTTAGGAAATTCCCTGATGGTCCAGTGCTTAGGACTCCACACTCTTACTGCCAAGGACTGTGGTCCAGTCCCTGGTGGGGGAACTGAGATCCCACAAGCTGTGTGGTTCAACCAAAAAAAGAAAAAAAAGCAGTATGTGGAATTTATCCGTTTATGCAGTGTGAAGTGTTAATCCAAATGTATATATTTTTCTGGATGGTTACCCAGTTATCCCAATAACTGGGATAATTATTTGTATAAGCCATGCTTTCCCATTTAAGCCACTTCTGTGGTACTCTGAGTTCCCAGATGTTTGAGAGTCTTATTTTTAGACTTTTTTGCCTGCTACACTGATCGGTCTATATATGTACATTTTAGAATTGTTGAGCTAAATAATTGATTTCAAAACATAAGAGAGCTTGTTCTCCCTTGTTGCTCTTCCTTTCAGAACTTTTCTGACTTTTCTCATTTTTTTTTTTACTTTTTATAAATTTTAGAATCAGCTTCTCTAGCTAAAATATGTACATATATCATAAATTAAAATGTATGTTTTTGTTGAGAAGATGATATTAATTTATAAAGAGTTACCTTTATGGCCTTTATGAGTCTTTCTTTTCAAGACATGATATATGTCTTTTGTTTAAATTTTATTTTATGCTCTTTATATAAATGCCACATTTTGATGTTTGGTTATTTCTCCAAAACTTTTTGTCTTCATAACTATTTATAAATATGCATCTACTAGTGAATAAGCTGTTTATATATATGAAACTAAGGTGTACGAATTTTATACTCTTCCACCTTATAGAATCTTATTAATAATAGTCATTGTTTTCATCATTTCTTCTGAGAAATCCCTGTATTTGGTCATATCATCTGCAAATAATTTTATCGCTCTCATTGTAGTTTTTGTGTTTCTACTGTCGCTAATATCTTCGGTAAATAGCCCAGGACAACAACATCATAATGATATTGAGGGTTCCTTCGCTTTGTTCCTGACCTTAGTAGGAGTGATTCTGGTGTTTCCTTAATAATCGTGAGGCTGCCTTTTGGAAATGTACACATCCTTATAGTTGCCTAACGCTGAGCCATCTAACATTGACTCAGGTTTTGATTTCTCAAATTAAGTCCCAAATTAAGTCCCAAATTAAGTCCCATTACTTGTATGTGTTTTCTAAAGCATGGGGCTGGATTCTTCCTGCTAATACTTTTTTTTTTTGGTCTTTTCCTATGCCCTTGAGTAATTATTTAGTATTGGAACTCTCTGTTCTTTAAAAGGGTGGGATGACTTCTCTGTGAAATTTTGGGGCCTTCTACTTTCCCTTTCTGAAAGGGGCGCAAGTGGCGCTCCTCTGTATCATCTATGGAAATGGATGTGTTTTTATTTTGTAGCTTTTTAGAATTATTTTTAGGCAATTACATCTTAAAAAAAAATATTCTCTTTCTTCCCATGTTTTCAAATGGATTTTCAGGGTTAACCACAAGTATTTTTTCTCACTCTCTGGAATAATTTCCTACTAATCATTTTGAAACTTTTATGTGTCTGCAGTTTTCTTGCTTGCTTTCATGATGTGAGGACCTAAAGTTTTACCTTCTTTTTTTAGAACATAGATTTTAGATATTGTGATTTTATTAGATTGATAAAAAATTGGGGTGTTACAGAAATACCCAAACAAGCTTTTTGGTCAACAGAATATCACTTTTGTATTTTTTAAGTTAAAATATATATTTTTATCTTTATAAATCGATCCTTTATAGTTTTTCTTAAATATATCCTGCGGGCTTTTTGTAAGTTTAGTGTCAAATTTTGAATTGGTTTAATTTTATTATTTCCTCTTATTAATAAAAATATTTAAGGCCATAGGTATTCTTCTGAGCACTGCTTTTACTGGTACGTTTTACCGGTGTGTGTTGGTGATAGACAGGGAAGCCTGGCGTGCTACAGTCCATGGGGTCGCAAAGAGCTGGACGTGCCTGAGTGACTGAAGTAAACTGAGTATGATTTGTGGTGCTTTTATATTGTTTTTCTAGGCCACCTGTAAGTTTGGTTTGTATTTCATTTGTCCCCAAAGTTAAGAGTTGCAAATTTTAAAAAGAATTCACTTATTTTATTGATCTTGTTGCTAATATTTAGTTACTATACTATGATCAGAACATGTGGACTGTGCTATTTTTTCTTTTTTTGGAAAGTAGAAATTGAATTTTTCTTTTTTGATCGTATGTCATCACATGTGTGATTGTCACATGGGTTCTTGAAAAAAAGTATATTATTTATTTTAGAAGCATACAGCTTGAAATGCATTACTGAATATGCCTCTTAAATAAGTTTCCTGTGGCAGTTACATTTTTACTGCTTCGTCTGTCATTGAATAAGTGGGGTGGCAGATCCATTGCTTAAGTTTTCTCCTGATGAATCTTGACTTTTCTGTTTATTGAGTGTTACGATTATGTCATTTGATTGACAAATGGTTGTGATTCTGATGTCCTCTTTGTGAATTGCATTTTTAGTGTTTTAAAATGCTTAACACAATTAACTTTTCTTCTTTAACCTGAATACCGCTTTCTCTGATTTTCAGATTTCTGTTGCTGATTTCTCCTGGTTTACATTCTCCTGGAATCCCTTGATCATCCTTTTTATCTTTAATCCTTTAAAACTGGTTACTTTTTAAAGCAAGTCGCTTGTTCACAGTATAGAGTTGATTCTGCTTTGTGATTTAATGTGGAAGTCTTTATCTTCTCATAGATAAATTAAGGAAGTTGACTACATCCAATAATGTGGCAGGTATATTTCATCCTTATCTCATATTATTTCTCTTTTTATTAAGGATTTGTTTGTTTGCTTGTTTTGAACGTGGTCTGACTTGTGTGTCTGTGTGCTACTTAAAGCTGTCTATCCTTTCTCCCNACTCCCTTCTATTTTTGTCCCTCATCTGCTCAGGAAACCAACCAGTTACTGGTTTTGTGTGCTTCCAGAGGTTTCTCATACATATACAAGCAAGTATTTATTCTTGTTGAGCCTCCTTTTAAACAAATAGTCACATACTATATATATCATTCTGCATCTTGCTTTTCTCATTTAATATATCTCAGCTGTCTTTTCATATTAGTACATTGAGAGCTTTCTCGTCCTTTTTATAAGCAGCTACATCCCATTTCATTGCATAAACATATCATACGTTTTGGGGGGTTTCCCAGATGGTGCTTGCAGCAAAGAACCCACCTGCCAATGCAGGAGACTTAAGAGACGCAGGTTCCATCCCTGGATTGGGAAGGTCTCCTGGAGGAGGGCATAGCACCCCCCTCAGATGTGTTTAACCTTCACTCTGCTGTTTGCTATTACAAACGATATTGTAATTAACCTTATATGAGCCTCATTTGCATGTGTGTTTGAGTATATCTGTAGGATACATTCTCAAAAATAGAATTACTAGGTTAGGGGGAATCTGCATTTTGTAACTTCAGTAGATACTGCCACAGTGCCCTTGACAAGCATTATATAAATTCACAGCCCACTCGCAATGGAAGAAATATTTCCCCACATCTTACCAACAGCTTGTCAGGCTTGGAAATTTGCCAGTCTGGTATGCAGTACAGTTTTGATTTTCTTTTTGCTATAATGAGGTTGTACATCTTTTTATATGTTTAAGAGCTATTTGTAAAATTTTTTCTATGACTTGTCTATTGATGTGTTTTGCCAACTTTTGTTACTGGTTTGCTGGTTTTCTTTTCTAATTAATTTCTGCTAAAGAGACTAACTTTCTGTGTGATATGGGTTGCCAATCTCTTCCTCATGAAATTTTTTATTTGCTTGTAATTTTGTTCCTGAGCTTTTTTCATAAGGTGAAATTATCAAACTTTCCATTTATGGAATCTATATTTGAGATCTTAGAAAAGAGGCTTTTCACATTCTGGGGTTTTAAAGTAATTCACTCATATTTTGTTTTGGCAACTAGTATATTTTTATTTCTTTATGTTAAAATTTTAGGAAATTCCCTGATGGTCCAGTGCTTAGGACTCCACACTCATACTGCCAAGGACTGTGGTCCAGTCCCTGGTGGGGGAACTGAGATCCCACAAGCTGTGTGGTTCAACCAAAAAAAGAAAAAAAAGCAGTATGTGGAATTTATCCGTTTATGCAGTGTGAAGTGTTAATCCAAATGTATATATTTTTCTGGATGGTTACCCAGTTATCCCAATAACTGGGATAATTATTTGTATAAGCCATGCTTTCCCATTTAAGCCACTTCTGTGGTACTCTGAGTTCCCAGATGTTTGAGAGTCTTATTTTTAGACTTTTTTGCCTGCTACACTGATCGGTCTATATATGTACATTTTAGAATTGTTGAGCTAAATAATTGATTTCAAAACATAAGAGAGCTTGTTCTCCCTTGTTGCTCTTCCTTTCAGAACTTTTCTGACTTTTCTCATTTTTTTTTTTACTTTTTATAAATTTTAGAATCAGCTTCTCTAGCTAAAATATGTACATATATCATAAATTAAAATGTATGTTTTTGTTGAGAAGATGATATTAATTTATAAAGAGTTACCTTTATGGCCTTTATGAGTCTTTCTTTTCAAGACATGATATATGTCTTTTGTTTAAATTTTATTTTATGCTCTTTATATAAATGCCACATTTTGATGTTTGGTTATTTCTCCAAAACTTTTTGTCTTCATAACTATTTATAAATATGCATCTACTAGTGAATAAGCTGTTTATATATATGAAACTAAGGTGTACGAATTTTATACTCTTCCACCTTATAGAATCTTATTAATAATAGTCATTGTTTTCATCATTTCTTCTGAGAAATCCCTGTATTTGGTCATATCATCTGCAAATAATTTTATCGCTCTCATTGTAGTTTTTGTGTTTCTACTGTCGCTAATATCTTCGGTAAATAGCCCAGGACAACAACATCATAATGATATTGAGGGTTCCTTCGCTTTGTTCCTGACCTTAGTAGGAGTGATTCTGGTGTTTCCTTAATAATCATGAGGCTGCCTTTTGGAAATGTACACATCCTTATAGTTGCCTAACGCTGAGCCATCTAACATTGACTCAGGTTTTGATTTCTCAAATTAAGTCCCAAATTAAGTCCCATTACTTGTATGTGGTTTCTAAAGCATGGGGCTGGATTCTTCCTGCTAATACTTTTTTTTTTTTGGTCTTTTCCTATGCCCTTGAGTAATTATTTAGTATTGGAACTCTCTGTTCTTTAAAAGGGTGGGATGACTTCTCTGTGAAATTTTGGGGCCTTCTACTTTCCCTTTCTGAAAGGGGCGCAAGTGGCGCTCCTCTGTATCATCTATGGAAATGGATGTGTTTTTATTTTGTAGCTTTTTAGAATTATTTTTAGGCAATTACATCTTAAAAAAAAATATTCTCTTTCTTCCCATGTTTTCAAATGGATTTTCAGGGTTAACCACAAGTATTTTTTCTCACTCTCTGGAATAATTTCCTACTAATCATTTTGAAACTTTTATGTGTCTGCAGTTTTCTTGCTTGCTTTCATGATGTGAGGGCCTAAAGTTTTACCTTCTTTTTTCAGAACATAGATTTTAGATATTGTGATTTTATTAGATTGATAAAAAATTGGGGTGTTACAGAAATACCCAAACAAGCTTTTTGGTCAACAGAATATCACTTTTGTATTTTTTAAGTTAAAATATATATTTTTATCTTTATAAATCGATCCTTTATAGTTTTTCTTAAATATATCCTGCGGGCTTTTTGTAAGTTTAGTGTCAAATTTTGAATTGGTTTAATTTTATTATTTCCTCTTATTAATAAAAATATTTAAGGCCATAGGTATTCTTCTGAGCACTGCTTTTACTGGTACGTTTTACCGGTGTGTGTTGGTGATAGACAGGGAAGCCTGGCGTGCTACAGTCCATGGGGTCGCAAAGAGCTGGACGTGCCTGAGCGACTGAAGTAAACTGAGTATGATTTGTGGTGCTTTTATATTGTTTTTCTAGGCCACCTGTAAGTTTGGTTTGTATTTCATTTGTCCCCAAAGTTAAGAGTTGCAAATTTTAAAAAGAATTCACTTATTTTATTGATCTTGTTGCTAATATTTAGTTACTATACTATGATCAGAACATGTGGACTGTGCTATTTTTTCTTTTTTTGGAAAGTAGAAATTGAATTTTTCTTTTTTGATCGTATGTCATCACATGTGTGATTGTCACATGGGTTCTTGAAAAAAGTATATTATTTATTTTAAAAGCATCCAGCTTGAAATGCATTACTGAATACGCCTCTTAAATAAGTTTCCTGTGGCAGTTACATTTTTTACTACTTTGTCATTGAATAAGTGGGTGGCAGATCCATTGCTTAATATTTCTCCTGATGAATCTTGACTTTTCTGTTTATTGAGTGTTACGATTATGTCATTTGATTGACAAATGGTTGTGATTCTGATGTCCTCTTTGTGAATTGCATTTTTAGTGTTTTAAAATGCTTAACACAATTAACTTTTCTTCTTTAACCTGAATACCGCTTTCTCTGATTTTCAGATTTCTGTCGCTGATTTCTCCTGGTTTACATTCTCCTGGAATCCCTTGATCATCCTTTTTATCTTTAATCCTTTAAAACTGGTTACTTTTTAAAACAAGTCGCTTGTTCACAGTATAGAGTTGATTCTGCTTTGTGATTTAATGTGGAAGTCTTTATCTTCTCATAGATAAATTAAGGAAGTTGACTACATCCAATAATGTGGCAGGTATATTTCATCCTTATCTCATATTATTTTCTTAAGGATTTGTTTGTTTGCTTGTTTTGAATGTGGTCTGACTTGTGTGTCTGTGTGCTACTTAAAGCTGTCTATCCTTTCTCCCTGGTGGTCATGTTCGCCACTGTAGAATTATATAAAGTGTTTAGTGCTCAACATTTTAAACCAGAACTTCTCATCCATGGACCATATAGCTCAGGGCAGTTGGAAAGCCTCTGGCCATAAATAGTCTTATCTGCTTACCTCAGTTCCTGCAAATATATAATCTTCTCGGATTTTTTTTTTTAATATTGGTAAATACCACTTTAATGAATATGTATTAAGTCCTTACTATGAGCAGTGGATCATAATCTTTCTTAGTGTTTATTATGGAAAGAAATGTGCACATATTTCCATTAACTGAGCAGACACCTTTATATGTTATGCTTTGCCTCCTGGCCCTGATCCTGGGAAAAGACTGAAGGCAGGAGCAGAAGGGGGTGACAGAGGATGAGATGGCTGGATGGCATCACAGACTCAATGGACATGAGTTTGAGCAAACTCCAGGAGATAATGAAGGATAGGGAAGCCTGGCATGCTGCAGTCCATGGGGTCACAAAGAGTCACACATGACTTAGTGACTGAATGACAAATCAGAGAATTTTTTCTACTTCCCATCTTTTCCCCCACCTAACTATTTCAGTTATATTGTTTCTGCATTGTCAGGACATATTTCTCTTTCATTCTGATTCATCACNTTCCATAAAAAGTAAAAATTGTGCTCAAATCAATGTTGGGAATACTGAATACTCTGTTCTTTTGGATAGCTATGATTCCAATTAACATATTAAAAACTGACAATTCCTGTTGTAAAAAAATCCCCTCCTCACTCTTCTCCCCAAAACCTGATTGTTCCCAAACCCAGTGGATCATAGAATTGATTACATGTAAAAACCAATCAGCATTCCACATCATTAGCAAACTTAGACATTTTTCGGGTGATGCTGCCTTTGAGATCAAGTATTCGTATTGTGAAGAGTTTGTAAAGCTCCTGTGGAAATAATATCTGGATAGACTTTTACTCTAAACCCGCTTTGTGCTTGGAGGCCACTGTGCAAACTAGGTCAGCGTGTTCATACTGGAGACTTCCAGGCCAGTTAGCATTCCTGAAGGGGAGAGAGAGGAGCATTGCCTAAGGGGTAACCTGGATTTCTCTGAGGACAGAACTGGAAGCAAGGAGGCCCTTGGGAAGTTCCTGCTTTGTGGGGCCTGAAGCTTAGACAGTGTGCATACGTGTGGTATGTAACTTCTTTAAGAAAGATATTGCAAAATTAAATATAAGAGTGACTATTAATTTAGCATGAGAAAAGAATTAATGAACGTTCACAAATTTAAAGAAAAATGATAAATATCATAAACATTATGGAAATATATACAATAGTCCACTTTCTTGAGATAATTGCTTGACACAGTTATATGATATGTTTTCCCTACAATGTAATTCATGTTTTCTTTGGATGCCTTTTCATAACAATTTTGTAATGCTCACTATAGGTAAAACAGAAGGGTAATTCAGTCTTTTTTTGAGGGGGAGGCTTGGTTGATCAAATGTTGTATTTTTTATTATTAATAGCTTTTGAAATGTTATATTGGTAAAGTCAAGTGAATTTTTAAGAAATATTTCAACTTTGGGCAGATTCTGTCAAGACTGGGTCATATAAAAATGGAGGTGGTCAGACTACTTCTGGAAGCCATTTCTATACCTAGAAAGTGAGTAAAACCATAATTCTGCGAAGACATATTGTGAACTATATGAAGATATCCCAACAAAGAACAAAATGTATCCCAAACCACCTCCCATTAGTTGGATCCCAAATACATTGAGCCCTACTTAAGGGGATGTGTGATGGAGAAGAGGTTAGAGATGAAGGGTATTGGGGTCTTCAGCTGCTACAGCTAAAGTATCTTGTTTACCAATTTTATGGAAAAGACAGGGCCCAAGGAACACATTACTATGGCCACTCTCAGGTCTTTGGAAGTCCAGAATGAATGGATTCTCTAATGATTCAGCTTTCCTAGCTTCACTTCATGATGGGGGAAAGGAGGGTCTTCTGTTAGAAAGTAACAGCCCGTCTTGGGTGACCCTACATGGCACGGCTCATAGTTTCCCTGCGTTAGACAAGGCTGTGGTCCATGTGATCGGACTGGTTAGTTTTCTGTGATGGTGGTTTTCAACCTGTCTGTCCTCTGATGGAGAAGAATAAGAGACTTATGGAAGCTTCCTGATGGGAGAGACTGACAGAGGGGGAAGCTAATTCTTGTTCTGATGGGCAGCGCCATGCTCAGTAAATCTTTAATCCAATTTTCTTCTGATGAGCAGGTCTGTGTTCCCTCCTTGCTATTTACCTGGGGCCAAACTATGGTGGAGGTAAGGAAGATAATGGCGACCTCCTTCAAAAGGTCTCCTTGAAAAGAGCCTGATGCTGGGAAAGATTGAACGTGGGAGGAGAAGGGGACGACAGAGGATGAGATGGTTGGATGGCATCACCGACTTGATGGACATGGGTGTGGGTGGACTCCAGGAGTTGGTGATGGACAGGGGAGGCCTGGTGTGCTATGGTTCCATGGGGTTGCAAAGGGTCAGAGACAACTGTGCGACTGAACTGAACTGAACTGATTGCACAGCAAAAAACTCTGTATGGAGAGCAAGATAAGAAAGGTATCAAGAGATCACAGGTTCAGTAGAGAGTAGCTGGAACTGTTACCTTGGAATAACCAGCCTGTCCATAATCCCCTGGGCTCTTCGAGAGACCCACTCCACCCTGGGTCCTTGCGGTCCAGCAGCTCACCCCCATCACACAAGGCACTGCCTGGTGCCTCTTTATGACCAGAGGGCTGCTTGTGCAATGGAGGCCAGTCCCACTGCAGAGATTGTAGGTGTCTTTCTTTTATTTTACTGGAAGTCTTTGCTGCCATCCGGGCTGGTAATTGCACCACACCATTTCTGAATCGATTGCTTTTAGAGCTGTTGAGCTTTTATTACTGCTCCTCGTTGGGGAGAGCGGAGGGAGAAAGGCAGGTCAGCCTGGGCTCCGCGAGAGATGTATGTCATCAAATTGTCTTTCTCCAGCTGTTGAATAAAACTACTAATGCTGTGCCATAAAACGGAAAAGAAAATGAGGGTGTGAGAGAAAGGAGAGATGTTGCAGGGACAGAGAGAGACAGAACAAGAGGAACATATGGGTCTGACTCTTCTTGGAATAGACATCAAAGCCATATTGTGATATTGACTACATAGTGCAGTAATGTTGTAGGAATGCAGCAAGAAGTAAAAGGCAAATTTAAAAAAGATATCTGTTGGCAGTTGCACAAATCTGCCATCTTTGCAGGTTTACTGACGTTTCCTCTTTCTTGGAGCTGAGGAAAAAATATATATGTATTATAATATTCCAAATAATATATATATATACCTTTTTTTCTCACTCCAATTGACAGACTCTGTAATTTGAATCAGATATGATGGAATTCATCCTTAATTATACACATTACTGTTATTTCACTGGCAGGTATCTCTATCCACACAACTGGGCTGGTTTTATCAACGTTGGCATTTATTTTTGATTTATCTAGCAGCATTTCTTCATGGTTTAACATAAGGTAGAAAGTAGCAGGGCCATTCCCTCGAGAATGAGGAATTCACACAATTCGGTTTTGTGAGGAGCGTTCTCATTCTACCTGGAATGTGTCTTCAAGAAGCTAGCTAACCTAGCTTCTGGGTAAGGAAGCTTGGAAAATGAACCAAATCGCTCATGTGAACTTTGTTCATACTGTTTACAGTCCAAAACAATGCCTCATTTAACGTCTTGTCCCATATGATACCCCCTGCAATATCCATGTGCATGAACTGGATTCTTTCTTATCATAAACATTTTAGGAAAGGCTTAATGACACTGTTCATGGTATTTACCTATTTTCCAAAAATAGTCTAAATCTGTTTTTATAGTTTGGACTTTTGAGCTAAACTGGTCTGAAGCGTATTTAAGCATCACATAAATGTCAGATCTTACAGAGGATTCTCCTCTGCCGAGCAGGAGGCAATATGCCCATTTCAAAATGCCAGTTAAAAGTGCATGGGACTTAAATGACTTTCCTGGAGTCATATCAGAGCTTGGCACAACACCCAGGCATCCTGATTCCCATTCTATGACTCTAACAACCAGAGTCGGTGCGATACGATTGCACACAACAGGCCCTACCTTTGGAGTGGGATGTGTGTGAACATCATTTGTCACTTCAGTTCAGTTCAGTTGCTCAGTCGTGTCTGACTCTGTGCGACTCCGTGAATCACAGCACGCCAGGCCTCCCTGTCCAGCACCAACTCCTGGAGTTCACTCAGACTCACATCCCTCGAGTTGGTGATGCCATCCAGCCATCTCATCCTCTGTCGTCCCCTTTTCCTCCTGCCCCCAATCCCTCCCAGCATCAGAGTCCTTTCCAATGAGTCAACTCTTTGCATGAGGTGGCCAAAGCACTGGAGCTTCATCTTTAGCATCATTCCTTCCAGAGAAATCCCAGGGCTGATCTCCTTCAGAATGGACTGGTTGGATCTCCTTGCAGTCCAAGGGACTCTCAAGAGTCTTCTACTACAGCACAGTTCAAAAGCATCAATTCTTCAGTGCTCAGCTTTCTTCACAGTCCAACTCCCACATCCATACATGACCACAGGAAAAACCATAGCCTTGACTAGACGGACCTTAGTCGGCAAAGTAATGTCTTTGCTTTTGAATATGCTATCTAGGCTGGTCATAACTTTCCTTCCAAGGAGTAAATATCTTTGAATTTCATGGCTGCAGTCACCATCTGCAGTGATTTTGGAGCCCAGAAAATCAAGTCTGACACTGTTTCCCCATCTATTTCCCATGGAGTGATGGGACCGGATGCCATGATCTTCGTTTTCTGAATCTTGAGCTTTAAGCCACCTTTTTCACTCTCCTCTTTCACTTTCATCAAGAGGCTTTTTAGTCCCTCTTCATGTTCTGTCATAAGGGTGGTGTCATCTGCATATCTGAGGTTATTGATATTTCTCCTTAAATATATGCATAATATCTTCCCTCCTGGTCCTTCTACCGTGTTCAGTCTATCAGGTCAAGCAGCATTGCTGTTATTATTTGAAATGGAGAGGATATTTGGACTGTTGGTCTCAGTGGCAGTTGGCACATAGGAGCTAGCGGTCTGTGGTGTCATACAGAAAGATACAGCCTGGTGCACAGATCCGTCAGTGTATCAGCACAAATATTGGCATCAGATGGCCCTGCCAATCTGCTGTCTCTTTGCCAGTTCCCCACCTACACTCTCATTAGTTCCTGCCTAATAGCCAGTGATAAAGGTACTTTGAAGTTCCATGGATTTCCTTGTAAAGATCATACCATTTTGGATTTGGTTTGACATTCCAGTCCCTTTAGGTTGGAAATCAGAGTTTAGGAGAGCTGTATGTTGTGTTAAAAGTCAGTGTAATTTCTGTCTTGCTTGTTCTGTATTTCTGTGACTGTACAAATCTAAAACAGTTTA
>SJYW01005268.1:1016797-1039719 GCA_006410735.1 Raphicerus campestris | reverse complement strand
GAAAATGAGGGTGTGAGAGAAAGGAGAGATGTTGCAGGGACAGAGAGAGACAGAACAAGAGGAACATATGGGTCTGACTCTTCTTGGAATAGACATCAAAGCCATATTGTGATGTTGACTACATAGTGCAGTAATGTTGCAGGAATGCAGCAAGAAGTAAAAGGCAAATTTAAAAAAGATATCTGTTGGCAGTTGCACAAATCTGCCATCTTTGCAGGTTTACTGACGTTTCCTCTTTCTTGGAGCTGAGGAAAAAATATATATGTATTATAATATTCCAAATAATATATATATATACCTTTTTTTCTCACTCCAATTGACAGACTCTGTAATTTGAATCAGATATGATGGAATTCATCCTTAATTATACACATTACTGTTATTTCACTGGCAGGTATCTCTATCCACACAACTGGGCTGGTTTTATCAACGTTGGCATTTATTTTTGATTTATCTAGCAGCATTTCTTCATGGTTTAACATAAGGTAGAAAGTAGCAGGGCCATTCCCTCGAGAATGAGGAATTCACACAATTCGGTTTTGTGAGGAGCGTTCTCATTCTACCTGGAATGTGTCTTCAAGAAGCTAGCTAACCTAGCTTCTGGGTAAGGAAGCTTGGAAAATGAACCAAATCGCTCATGTGAACTTTGTTCATACTGTTTACAGTCCAAAACAATGCCTCATTTAACGTCTTATCCCATATGATACCCCCTGCAATATCCATGTGCATGAACTGGATTCTTTCTGGTCATAAACATTTTAGGAAAGGCTTAATGACACTGTTCATGGTATTTACCTATTTTCCAAAAATAGTCTAAATCTGTTTTTATAATTTGGACTTTTGAGCTAAACTGGTCTGAAGCGTATTTAAGCATCACATAAATGTCAGATCTTACAGAGGATTCTCCTCTGCCGAGCAGGAGGCAATATGCCCATTTCAAAATGCCAGTTAAAAGTGCATGGGACTTAAATGACTTTCCTGGAGTCATATCAGAGCTTGGCACAACACCCAGGCATCCTGATTCCCATTCTATGACTCTAACAACCAGAGTCGGTGCGATACGATTGCACACAACAGGCCCTACCTTTGGAGTGGGATGTGTGTGAACATCATTTGTCACTTCAGTTCAGTTCAGTTGCTCAGTCGTGTCTGACTCTGTGCGACTCCGTGAATCACAGCACGCCAGGCCTCCCTGTCCAGCACCAACTCCTGGAGTTCACTCAGACTCACATCCCTCGAGTTGGTGATGCCATCCAGCCATCTCATCCTCTGTCGTCCCCTTTTCCTCCTGCCCCCAATCCCTCCCAGCATCAGAGTCCTTTCCAATGAGTCAACTCTTTGCATGAGGTGGCCAAAGCACTGGAGCTTCATCTTTAGCATCATTCCTTCCAGAGAAATCCCAGGGCTGATCTCCTTCAGAATGGACTGGTTGGATCTCCTTGCAGTCCAAGGGACTCTCAAGAGTCTTCTACTACAGCACAGTTCAAAAGCATCAATTCTTCAGTGCTCAGCTTTCTTCACAGTCCAACTCCCACATCCATACATGACCACAGGAAAAACCATAGCCTTGACTAGACGGACCTTAGTCGGCAAAGTAATGTCTTTGCTTTTGAATATGCTATCTAGGTTGGTCATAACTTTCCTTCCAAGGAGTAAATATCTTTGAATTTCATGGCTGCAGTCACCATCTGCAGTGATTTTGGAGCCCAGAAAATCAAGTCTGACACTGTTTCCCCATCTATTTCCCATGGAGTGATGGGACCGGATGCCATGATCTTCGTTTTCTGAATCTTGAGCTTTAAGCCACCTTTTTCACTCTCCTCTTTCACTTTCATCAAGAGGCTTTTTAGTCCCTCTTCATGTTCTGTCATAAGGGTGGTGTCATCTGCATATCTGAGGTTATTGATATTTCTCCTTAAATATATGCATAATATCTTCCCTCCTGGTCCTTCTACCGCGTTCAGTCTATCAGGTCAAGCAGCATTGCTGTTATTATTTGAAATGGAGAGGATATTTGGACTGTTGGTCTCAGTGGCAGTTGGCACATAGGAGCTAGCGGTCTGTGGTGTCATACAGAAAGATACAGCCTGGTGCACAGATCCGTCAGTGTATCAGCACAAATATTGGCATCAGATGGCCCTGCCAATCTGCTGTCTCTTTGCCAGTTCCCCACCTACACTCTCATTAGTTCCTGCCTAATAGCCAGTGATAAAGGTACTTTGAAGTTCCATGGATTTCCTTGTAAAGATCATACCATTTTGGATTTGGTTTGACATTCCAGTCCCTTTAGGTTGGAAATCAGAGTTTAGGAGAGCTGTATGTTGTGTTAAAAGTCAGTGTAATTTCTGTCTTGCTTGTTCTGTATTTCTGTGACTGTACAAATCTAAAACAGTTTTAACAAAAAAAAATTATTTATTCTTGGGTAATGGTTATTTTCCTACTAAGTTTTGAAGGAAACTTTTCTGTTTTGACTGACAATCAGAATCAGTTCATCAATGAAGAATGTCAGTGAATTAAGCATGGAAGAAACTTTGATCCAGAGTAATTCAAAATGTGGGAGGCCCTGAATGTAACATAAGAAACACGTTTAACCTACTCTAATAAACTCTACTCACTGTAAACTCTTGATGAGTAATTAGGGACTTAAGCAGAGTCACTCTGAAAGGATAACTCACTACAAAGCCTTTATCGAAGGCAAGAGGAGAAGGGGAAGACAGAGGATGAGATGCTTGGATGGCATCACCGGCTCAATGGACATGAGCTTGAGTAAACTCCAGGAGCTGGTGATGGACAGGGAGGCTTGGTGTGCTGCAGTCCATGGAGTCACAGAGTTGGACACAACTGAGTGACTGAACTGAACTGAACTTCTTTGAAAATAGACAACATACTTTAATGTAGGTTCTTACCTATAATGAATGATGTTATAATGAGGATCTAGTATATGATTCCTATTTTGTGAGTGGGACACTGAGGACAAGGGACGTTTTAGTCACTATAAAAGTTCCCTGAGCTGTTGCTCTGCAATCACTCGCTCATGTCCAACTCTTTGCCACCCCATGGACTGCAGCACACCAGGCCTCCTTGTCCTTTACCATCGCCCAGAACTTACTCAAACTCATGTCCATTGAGTTGGTGATGCCATCCAACAACTTGTCCTCCATTGTCCCCTTCTCCTGCCGCCTTCAATCTTTCCCAGCATCAGGGTCTTTTTCAGTGAGTGAGCTCTTTGCATCAGGTGGCCAAAGTATTGGAGTTTCAGCTTTAGCGTCAGTCCTTCCAATGAATATTCAGGACTGATTTCCTCTAGGATTGATTGGTTTGATCTCCTCGCAGTCCAAAGGACTCTCAAGAGTCTTCTCCAGCCCCACAGGTGGAAAACAGCAACTCTTCAGCCTTCTTTCAGTGTCATGTATCAACATTAAGATTTGACTCAGGCCAATCCCAAGTCACAGTGTGACTTGAGCCCTGCTCTCTGCCCAGCAGCTTATTTCACAGAGGATACCCTTTGTTGGATCTTGTAGGGATCAAGATCTGTTGTGGGTATCAGTCTCAAGGGGCTTACAGATTAATAAGATGCTATGTAAATAAGGAACCTGTTTAACCTCCCAAAAACCCCTGTCTACACTTTGAGGCTGTGACCGTAATGTTGACAGGGATCAGTCTTAATATTTGACTAGTTGACTGTAGGGTTTGGTTTTCCATTACAGTGTACTCTGTTGACATAGGGTCTCATTAAATAAATACCCCTCCTATCAGAGATGAGTTTCCTGCAAGCAATGTGAAGGCTAACAAGTTTAATAACTGACTTTTTTTTTTCCTTAAAAAAAATGGAAAGGAGAAAGCAAAAGAACACTTTTAACCCAATTCCCTTCTTCTCACTGCAAGGCACACTATGGCCACTTGTGAAGATGGGTAATTGAATTCAGCGGTGCAGGCTGACAGCATTTCCACTGTAAGTGGATCTCTCTTCTCTATCAGTGAGAGAAAATGGCCTCAAATGATGCTGACTGGGACACAGCAGCCGTCTCCCTTGAAAATAGTTGGGCCTTATTGACTTCCCTTGGTAGGGAGTCCAAATTGCTACCCAGATGAGTCCAAGGGGCAGCTGGGATAGAATAGACCTGGCTACTCTGTGGGTCTCTATCCTTCTGGAATAAGTGATCAAGAGGGCCCAACCCAGAGGAAGGAAGAACATTATGGTGAGGTGTCAGGAATAATGGGGTAAAGAAATGGTGAAAGAACTTTTAGCTTTTAATAACATGTAAAGTAACACATGTAAGTGTATTTATAAGTTTCATAATATAATACATGTCAAGCATCTTAAAAAAAAAAAAAAAAGATTGGGATTTCCCTGGTGGTCCTGTGGTTAGATTAAGACTTATCATTCCAATGCAGGGGATAGGAGTTCAATCCCTGGTCGGGGAGCTAAAATATCACATGCCTTGTGTCCCCAAAACCAAAGCATAAAACAGAAGCAAT
This sequence comes from Raphicerus campestris, assembly GCA_006410735.1. Classification (NCBI taxonomy): domain Eukaryota; kingdom Metazoa; phylum Chordata; class Mammalia; order Artiodactyla; family Bovidae; genus Raphicerus; species Raphicerus campestris. The sequence goes on along the minus strand of SJYW01005268.1, from coordinate 1,035,240 downwards.
ATTGTAACAAAATCAATAAAGACTTTTATTTAATTTTTTTTAGAAATATATTTGGGGGAAATGCTGTGTTTTTTTTAATTTAAATTTATTTATTTTAATTGGAGGCTAATTACTTTACAATATTATATTGGTTTTGCCATACATCAACATGAATCTGCCATGGGTGTACACGTGTTCCCCATCCTGAACCCCCCTCCCACCTCCCTCCCCGTACCATGGTCCACATAAAAAAAATCTTTTAAAAAGAGATATTCCTAGGTTCTAACTATTTGTCCTTGCATAGTGGTTTAGGATATGTCAACATTACATGCTCAGTCATGTCCAATTCTTTGTGACTCCCCTGGACAGTAGCCCGCCAAGCTGTACTTCCATGGAATTTTCCAAGCAAAAATACTGGAGCGGGTTGCCATTTCCTACTTCAGAGGATCTTCCCTACCCTGGGATCAAACCTGTACCGCCTACATCTCTTCCATTGGCAGGTAGATTCTTTACCACTCTGCCACCTGGGAAGCCCCTGTGTATACTGACTTCTAAGAGAACTGAGAAGAAAAGAAGCCACTGAGGAAAAGAGAAGGTAGTTTGAGTCTCAGACCTCATCCCTTGAATAAGATCTGTAATGGTAATTGGCATTATTTAAATCTTCCATGCATCTTCAGCAGAACTTTCTTTATCTAATGCCCATGGTGGAGTTTCAGAAATGTCGAGAATCTAGTTAGGGAAAGCCCAAAATGAGATTTTTTTTTTGGCTGAGGATATTAGCAAACTGCTAAATATAGTAAGAATCATGACCACCATCCTTGCCAACATCATCCCACACCTTTTGGACTTTAAGATGACTAAGCTTATTGGGGTACAACCTACAGAAACAAATTGCTCATACAAGGAAGGAGTTTCCAAGAATGCGTTCTCATGGGTCTGAGTGTTCTCTGCCAGTGGCAGATGTNTAAGAATTACCCAGAAATCCCGGGTTCGATCCCCGGGTCGGGAAGATCCCCTGGAGAAGGGAATGGCAACCCACTCCAGTATTCTTGCCTGGAAAATCCCATGGACGGAGGAGCCTGGTAGGCTACAGTCCATGGGGTCACAAAGAGTCGGACACGACTGAGCGACTTCACTTTCACTTAGAACAATAATAAACATTCTCTCTCATGGTGGCTGTGGGTCAGGAATTCAGGAATGACTAAGCTAAGTGGTTCTGCTTCAGACTGTGTTTCCCAAGATTGTCCTTGGTGTCCACCAGGGCTGTAGTCATCTGAAGGCTTGAGCAGAACTGGATGTTGCACTTCCGTAATAGTCCATTCTCACAGCTGGTGGCTGAGGAAGCAGTGCTGGCTCTTGGCAGGAGGCCTTGGCTCCTCTCACAGCCCTTTCCACAAGGCTGTATCAGACGTGGCAACTGGCTTTACCCAGGATGGGTGAAGTNTCACAGCTGGTGGCTGAGGAAGCAGTGCTGGCTCTTGGCAGGAGGCCTTGGCTCCTCTCACAGCCCTTTCCACAAGGCTGTATCAGACGTGGCAACTGGCTTTACCCAGGATGGGTGAAGTGGGGGAAAAAAGAGATGGGCAGAGACAAAGAGAGAAAACAGACAGCAGCATTCACGTCTGCCATATCTACTCACTATCTCTGACCCACAGTGGGGGGAAAAAAAGTGAATATAAGGTTCTGTGCTTTGAAGGGAGGAATTTTAAAGAATTTGCAGAGACATTTTAAAACCACTGCAAGGCAAAGGGTTGTTATCCTCAATTTACAGATGAAGTAATTGAGCCAACATGCCTAAGAAAAAAAAGTAAGTTCTAGAAATTGTTCATTGGATTCCTCCCAACCTCCCATTTACATGACATCTTTGTTTTAAAAAGATTATAAAATGGTATCACCACTGATTTTGTGTGTGTGTGTGTGTGCCCTCTAGTAAAAATCTGAAGACCTTATTTTCTAGAATTGTCTGTTGCAGTCGTGTTCTCAGAGTAGTCATTTGTATGCAACTCATCTGGTAGGGGAGGTGTATTTCTCGCCGGAATTAGTATATGTGGAAAACATCATCAATCACAGTCATCACAAAGCAATTAAGTACCTAATTGTGCGTGGCACTGAGTTTGCTGCTGAAACAGAAAACTTTATAGGCCTGCTGCCTACCCTCTGGGGGCGTGGAATCCAAGAACTCCGTAGAAGATTGAAGCCTGGGAAAGAAAACAAGGACCCAAGGTATCAGCAAATTCTGAAATATGGCAGCAGTGGCAAAGGGGAGGGGATTGATTCAGAGGAAAGAAAAGGAAAGAAGCTGAAATAGCATCAGGCTAAAGGGAGAGATGCATAAGAAGGGTAAAATGCTGAATCCAAATGACCTGGATTCTCTTTCTTTTTTAAAGATAAAGGAAATTGGGAAAAGGGTCCATGCTTTTCTTGGGACTCAACTTTTCACGGTGTTGTTCCTTATGTTTTTTTTTTCCTCTCGGAAGCAGACTTTTCTGTCATTTTAGTACCGCTTCCATGTCACATGGAGAAGGAAATGTCGACCCACGCCAGTGTTCTTGCCTGGAGAATTCCATGGACAGAGGAACCTGGCGGGCCACAGGCCATGGATGGGTTTGTAAACAGTCAGACATGACTCAGTGACTAACACTTACTGTGTCACTGATGGCTTTTAATTCCTCATTTCAATCACTAACCCTCAGTGAAATTGTTGCCCTGGTGTCCGAATAGAATATCTGAGGTTTGTGTCTGTTGTTTTCCTGCAGAAAGGGAAGAGGATGGTCTTCCTTTTTATCTGCATTTGTCCTTATTTTCAGTCAATCATGCATTTATAATCCAACTGGGAAGCTATGATTCAGACACTAGCCCTTCTGTTGCAAGAGTCTGCTGTAAAATTGACCTGCTGGCCAAGTTGTGCTTCTTTTTTTTTTCCAACTTAGATTTTGCTTTCTTTCTGGGAAGAAGAAAGACTAAAAAAAAATAAAGTCCCCAAACCAGCAACAGCAGGTGCTGCCAAAATGGTATTTTTTCTTGTCTGTGCTGATTTCAAGGGGAGAGTAAAAGAATGTGTAGTTGCTTCTTTCTCAGGCTGCTGGGACAGCGCCTGTCTCTCTGGCATTATCCACTTATTTGATCTAGGTAAGGAAAGAGGCAGAAATAAATTAAAAATGCATTTTCCCCAAGGTACCAAGGACGTTACTCACACATGCTCCCTTCCACCCATCTCTAGCAACTGTGTGCAAATATGTGTTTAGGGAAAAGCTAGACAGAGGTCAAAATCTCCCCTCAATATTCCTCCCCTCTCCTTTACTTGCCTTCAGACAGACCTCAGAATAGCAAAGAAATTAACAGCCATGACAACATAGCGGTTTCTTTTGAATGTAATCATATGAGCAGGTTCATCTATTTTGGCCACAGATGTCAAAATTCAAGTTTCTAAAAGGAAGCAAGAAAACCCCCACATTTAAATAGTGATTTGTTTACTTGTATTAAGGAACGATTGGATGGAGGAAAAGGATTCTCCACCCAGGAGAGAGGCAAATGGGAAGTTGGTTGTGTCCTCATGTTGGACAGAAGGCTGCCTTCTGGTCCGGCTGTCAGTTTCCATCTGATCAAGCTCCCATGTGCCGCCCCCCTGCAACCCCCTGTGGATTGGATTCTGACTCATCCCAGAGAATTCCTGTCTTGATCCTGCTTTATCTTTTTTTTTCCCCTCCTTTTCCACTTTCTGCAGACTCCCCAAATCAGAGGAAGCTCAGTGCCAGCTCTCGTATTATCCTGAACGTTTTCTGTTGTGATAGTCGCTGCCTCAATGGACATGAGTCTGAGCAAACTCCAAGAGAGAGTGAAGGACAGGGAAGCCTGGCATGCAGCAGTCCATGGGGCTGCAAAGAGCCAGACACACATAGTGACTGAACAACGGCAACAAATGGCCCGTAGTCTAAAATTTCTAGTAGCCATCTATGTTTCTCAGGTCAAGCAGTAAGAAGGTTCTCTCAAAAATCTCATCTAAATTCCTCTTAGCATAATAAAATCAATCGCTTTTTGCTTTATTCTCTTTAGCAATGAAACAATTGTTTACCATCAGCTATCAGCAGTTTCCAGTATAACTAGTAAAGTCAACTTGGAGTCATTTTTATTTTTTTTAATAGCCTTTTGAGTCTTTCAAATGTACTCATATTGCTCAATTTGGACTGCTTTTTGTTTTGCTACCATTGTCTCTGAGTTTACCTTTTTCTGCCCTTCTGCTTATTCATTATTTAAAACTCAGCTCAATCATCCCTCTTCCTTTGAAGTCAGTGACTCAACCCTTTAGAAGCTTAGATACATTGAACTCGGTAAGCACCCTCACACATTCTACATACTTTTATAATGTGTGTGGGTACATAACTTTCTGATTTGTTACATGATAAATTTCTCAAGTACAGAGCATGCTATCTCTGTGTGTCTTCAGATAACAATACTGGTACAAAGTAGATGTTCCGGACATGCACATTGGATGAGTGAGTAAATGAATGAATGGATGCTGCTGGTGTCAGCATGATGTGTACTTAGGGGTTTGGATGGTTCCAGGGCCATCGTGCATCAGAACTGTGCTTGGAGTCCATTAACTTCAGACAGCTAAGCACAATCCTGATGTGCATTTTGCTACCGTACCTACTCTGGGTGAAGGATGGATGATCCACTTGTGAAACGTTTGAGGAAGCACAGTCTGTAAGACTGCTCCCACTTCTGACACCAACTGCAAGTTTAGGAGTTTTCTAAAACTACCCTCAGGTTTGATAATTTAGTAGGAGAACTCACAGAACTCACTGAAAGCTGTTTTACTCCTCTGTGTGGTTTATTATCAGGACAGGGTACAGAATAAATCAGCCAATGGAGCAGCCTACAGGGACCCAAATAGGCAGTCTGTCCAGTTGCTCGCTCCCTGTGGGGTCACAGGCAGCATTAACTCACTAATATGTGACCAAATGCCCTGAATATTGCTCTCCGGGGAAGCTCACCCAATCCTTGGTGTCCAGAGTTCTGTTTTGTTTGGGAGCTAGGGGACAGGAGCTCCATCACATAAGTGTGGTTCTCTACCCACTTGGCTGACCTCAGGCTCTTAGCTTCTCAGGAGGTAGAGCTGATAGTGAGTCACCCAGAGTCCTCACTTTAAGTCACATTGTGGTCGTGCCTTGCAGTCCCATCATAGATCCCAGAGTTGCACTTTCTGGCATGCCAGCCCTACCCTAAACAAAGACAATGCTGCTATCAGACAGGACGGTCCAAGGCACACGGATTACCTCCTAGAAGCTGAGGGCAAAGGCCAGAAGGCTCCTTGGTGGCGGTGGTGGTTTAGTCTCCAAGTCCTGTCCGACTCTTGTGACGCTACAGACTGGAGCCTTCCAGACTCCTCTGTCCCTGGGATTTCCTTGGGCAAAATTATTTCTTTGCTGAACATTTTGCCTCATACCCCGAAGGTCCCACCCAACCCTTCATTATCAACTAAGAGAGACGGGAAATCTGATACGGCAGCTCCCATACCTTGAGACAAAGGAAGAGGAAAGGCTTCGAGACTTTTTAGTCGGGATGGGTGTGTTTACAAGGGACAAAAATCCCCTTAATTCAGTTTCAGCTAAGTGTCTGTGTGTCAGAGGCACCCCTGGAGTGTGGGAATCATTCATGAACATCTCTCTCCTTTCTTCCTCTCTGTGATGAATTATTTTCCTTAATAAACATTTAATAATTTAGTAACTCTCATTAGATATTTTTCATTCATTAGTTTTAAAACAACTTGCCATTAAAGTAGAAGAATACATTTCACTTTTAAGAATAGTATCCAGATTCAATTGCATTATTTTATATAAGGCCTCAAATTTGAACTTATACCCCTCCCCCCAAAATATTACACAGCACAGTTCTTTCCGTTTCACTAAGTGGACAAAATAAAACAGAGTTGAAAATTCCAAGTGGTCACATAGAGTGACTGAGTTGCATAACTCAAATTCTCTTTTGTCTTCATAATCACTGTGCTCTTACTGATTATTTCAAATGTATTGTTTAAACAAAAAGGTAATATGTACCACAGGATTGGAGACACACATTGCACGTAAATTAAATGCTCATGATTCTGAAACATTTTAAACTTATTTTCCAGNAAATTCTCTTTTGTCTTCATAATCACTGTGCTCTTACTGATTATTTCAAATGTATTGTTTAAACAAAAAGGTAATATGTACCACAGGATTGGAGACACAAATTGCACCTAAATTAAATGCTCATGATTCTGGAACATTTTAAACTTATTTTCCAAGTGAATGCATATAGCTGAGTCCCTGGATTTGGGGGACTGATTATGTATTTGGGGATTCTCCAATTATCTTCCATGTAGAATACAGTGGTTATTAAATAATAAGTAATCAAATGTGTTGATTTGAAGCTTACATATATAATTTAAAATTCAACTGTGTCTTTTTCTTTCATTAGGGCATAGTTGCTTTACGATGTCCTGTTAGTTTCCATGGTACAACAACAAAAAATTTCAACTCTGTCTGAAACAATTGTTTAGAATTTTGACCAACAGAAGTTTTATGGTTTTTTGTTTGTTTGTTTTTGTGAGTAGAATTGTAGAGTTTTGTTTCACTGACATTGTTTAGAATTGTTGTGGGAAAGCAAAATGAAAAAAAAAATTGGTCAGAAAGGATTAGGCCTGTGTTTTTGTATTCTCAGTCATTTCTTCTCCGTAGCACGAAAGACTTTGTCTTTCTCCCATCACTCAGCATCTTTGTTAGTTGTGGAACTCACTCTGATATCCTTTCCACTGCCTGGGGTGGGGTATATTCTGAGGAGGGGCCAGGATTGCTCACACACTGCTGCAGAACATTTGCTGGTTCTATTTACAGCCCTAATTAAATGGAAGATTATTAGAAATGGGAGGTGACTATAAATAGCTGGTCCATTTTATCTGTTTCTTCAGTGTGTGGGAAGAGCATCGCTCAGCTTGTCTCTTGAAGTTCACTTAACTCAGGATGTGTTCTGTTTTGACTTAAAAAAAGAAAAAAGATCTCCTGATGCTGATCAAAGTGGGAAAAAAACAAAGAGGAATCACTGTCAATCATTGCAGGATATAGATAGAAGGGGAGTGAAATGGAAGTGGGGAAGATTGTGAGTGGTGTAAGGAAAAAAAAATGTGGGTGTAATCCTTTCTGACCAACTTTTTCCCCAAAAAGTAACTAAAAATGAATCTTATTTTCAAGTTTGTAAAAAATTGATTCACAAGGCTAGTTAAGATCTCTTTTATAGGGAAAGGCACTCCCCTCTCAGTTTTCTTCCTCTGTGGTAGAGAGTACAGAAATCAGCTCAGCTTTAGGGGCAGTGCTGTGACCGAAGTGAACTTGACCTTGGCCCAATCACTTGGCCTTTACAAATCCCTGATGTCCCAAATTATGAAATACCCTTAGATACAGTCCCTCCCATCTCGGCTCTTCCCTTCTGGTTCTGCCTCCCTTTTCTCTTCCCCTCCAGCTTCCGCTGAACAACCTACCAGACTCATCTAATAATTCTCATCTTTGATCCCTTCTCTTCAAAAGGCTTTAGCATTTTTCAGTGGCCTGTTTACAATATCCCAGGCCTTTAACCTGTCTTGAAGACAACCTGTGATGCTCTTCTAACCCACATATCAACCCTAACTCCCTCCAGTCCTTGGCTCAAAAGAGTTCTGGTCCAAGGGGCTTATAGGCATGACTCAAACCCATAAGTCAGGGGTCCTCAACTTCTGGGATCTAATGCCTGATGTTCTGAGGTGGANTCCAGATTCAATTGCATTATTTTATATAAGGCCTCAAATTTGAACTTATACCCCTCCCCCCAAAATATTACACAGCACAGTTCTTTCCGTTTCACTAAGTGGACAAAATAAAACAGAGTTGAAAATTCCAAGTGGTCACATAGAGTGACTGAGTTGCATAACTCAAATTCTCTTTTGTCTTCATAATCACTGTGCTCTTACTGATTATTTCAAATGTATTGTTTAAACAAAAAGGTAATATGTACCACAGGATTGGAGACACAAATTGCACCTAAATTAAATGCTCATGATTCTGGAACATTTTAAACTTATTTTCCAAGTGAATGCATATAGCTGAGTCCCTGGATTTGGGGGACTGATTATGTATTTGGGGATTCTCCAATTATCTTCCATGTAGAATACAGTGGTTATTAAATAATAAGTAATCAAATGTGTTGATTTGAAGCTTACATATATAATTTAAAATTCAACTGTGTCTTTTTCTTTCATTAGGGCATAGTTGCTTTACGATGTCCTGTTAGTTTCCATGGTACAACAACAAAAAATTTCAACTCTGTCTGAAACAATTGTTTAGAATTTTGACCAACAGAAGTTTTATGGTTTTTTGTTTGTTTGTTTTTGTGAGTAGAATTGTAGAGTTTTGTTTCACTGACATTGTTTAGAATTGTTGTGGGAAAGCAAAAAAAAAAAAAAAATTGGTCAGAAAGGATTAGGCCTGTGTTTTTGTATTCTCAGTCATTTCTTCTCCGTAGCACGAAAGACTTTGTCTTTCTCCCATCACTCAGCATCTTTGTTAGCTGTGGAACTCACTCTGATATCCTTTCCACTGCCTGGGGTGGGGTATATTCTGAGGAGGGGCCAGGATTGCTCACACACTGCTGCAGAACATTTGCTGGTTCTATTTACAGCCCTAATTAAATGGAAGATTATTAGAAATGGGAGGTGACTATAAATAGCTGGTCCATTTTATCTGTTTCTTCAGTGTGTGGGAAGAGCATCGCTCAGCTTGTCTCTTGAAGTTCACTTAACTCAGGATGTGTTCTGTTTTGACTTAAAAAAAGAAAAAAGATCTCCTGATGCTGATCAAAGTGGAAAAAAAACAAAGAGGAATCACTGTCAATCATTGCAGGATATAGATAGAAGGGGAGTGAAATGGAAGATTTGAGTGGTGTAAGGAAAAAAAAATGTGGGTGTAATCCTTTCTGACCAACTTTTTCCCCCCAAAATAACTAAAAATTAATCTTATTTTCAAGTTTGTGAAAAATTGATTCTCAAGGCTAGATAAGATATCTTTTATAGGGAAAGGCACTCCCCTCTCAGTTTTCTTCCTCTGTGGTAGAGAGTACAGAAATCAGCTCAGCTTTAGGGGCAGTGCTGTGACCGAAGTGAACTTGACCTTGGCCCAATCACTTGGCCTTTACAAATCCCTGATGTCCCAAATTATGAAATACCCTTAGATACAGTCCCTCCCATCTTGGCTCTTCCCTTCTGGTTCTGCCTCCCTTTTCTCTTCCCCTCCAGCTTCCGCTGAACAACCTACCAGACTCATCTAATAATTCTCATCTTTGATCCCTTCTCTTCAAAAGGCTTTAGCATTTTTCAGTGGCCTGTTTACAATATCCCAGGCCTTTAACCTGTCTTGAAGACAACCTGTGATGCTCTTCTAACCCGCATATCAACCCTAACTCCCTCCAGTCCTTGGCTCAAAAGAGTTCTGGTCCAAGGGGCTTATAGGCATGACTCAAACCCATAAGTCAGGGGTCCTCAACTTCTGGGATCTAATGCCTGATGTTCTGAGGTGGAGTTGATGTCATAATAGAAATAAAGTGAAAGTGAAAATGAAAGTCACCCAGTCATGTCCAACTCTTTGTGACCCAGGCCAGAATACTGGAGTGGGTAGGCTTTTCCTTCTCCAAGGGATCTTCCCAATCCAGGGATTGAACCCAGGTCTCCTGCATTGCAGGCAGATTCTTTACCAGCTGAGGCACCAGGGAAGCCTGAGAGCACAATAAATGGAATGCTTTTGAATCATCCCTAAACCATCCCTGTCCCCTTCCGTCCTTGGAAAAGTTACCTCCTGTGAAACCAGTTCCTCGTGCCCTGCAGGCTGGGAACCGCTGCTATGGAGTGCTTTGGTTATTTCTGCCTTGTTTCTGTTCTGTTTTTGTTTGTTTCTTTGGTACATCCTTGTTCTCCCACTGACTTGTAATTCAAAGCCAAAGTCAAATCCTGTTTCTCCCAGTTGGAAATTACTTTTTCCCATCCTCTAGATTCCTTAAACCTAATGCCAGAGCCTTTCGTTTAGAACTTACTAATGGTCTGGTTAGTTCTTTATTTGTGTATATGTCTTTCCTTATCAATTAGTTTAAGGCTCTTTAGAATTGTCATATCAGAGGGACATGACTAAACCTGAACCTGTGTTGTATTTTGCTGCCTAGGCAATATTTTTCTCAAATAATCTCATTTGATCTCGGAAACATCCCTTTGAGGAGGCATGATATTATCCACAGTTTCACAGTAAAGTAACAGAAGCGCAGGAGGAGCTGCATAACTTTCCCTCTATTGCTAGGCTGTTAACTGATAGATCCAGATTATCAAATGCTGGATGTCTGACTCTCCTTGGTTCTCTTCATAATTCACGGCCACTTTTATAATTTTCGCGCCCGCCATGATACTTGGCACTGGTTACAAATTAATGATATTTGTTAGCTGAAGGAATGAAAATGAGTGAAAGAATGAGTGAGTGAATGAATGGATGACAGCAGTACTGTGCATGGCATTAATGGCTTTAACAGTTCAGCATAACTTCACTATGACATTCTCAGGGCGTCTGCCAGTGACCCAAGAGATGCAGCCACTTGTTAGTAGAACTTGTCTTTCTCAAAAAACAATAATAAAAATTAAGGCAGGAGTCAGTTCAGTTCAGTCACTCAGTCATGTTCGACTCTTTGGGACCCCATGAATCGCAGCACGCCAGGCCTCCCTGTCCATCACCAACTCCCGGAGTTCACTCAGACTCACGCCCATCGAGTCTGTGATGCCATCCAGCCATCTCGTCCTCTGTCGTCCCCTTCTCCTCCTGCCCCCAATCCCTCCCAGCATCAGAGTCTTTTCCAATGAGTCAACTCTTCACATGAGGTGGCCAAAGTACTGGAGTTTCAGCTTTAGCATCATTCTTTCCAAAGAAATCCCAGGGCTGATCTCCTTAGTCTTAGGAATATTTCCTTTCATAGCAAATGCTAAGAGCAAATTCCACAGTATTTATAGAATATTTTGCTTCCGCATTGCCCTTCAAGTTGCTACACAGAAGTCAAGCAAAACTGTAACACATATATTCTAACTTAAAGAGGTATCTCTTTGGAGAAATGTCTAATTATATCTTCTGCTCAGTTTTTGATTGGGTTGCTTGGTTTTTTCATATTGAGCTGCATGAGCCGTTTGTATACTTTGGAGATTAATCCCTTGTCAGTTGCTTCCTTTGCAAATATTTTCTCCCATTTGGAGGGTTGTCTTTTAGTCTCATTTATGGTTTCCTTTGCTGTATAAAAGGTTTTAAGTTTATACAGTGAAATATTACTCAGCCATAAAAAGGAACAAAAGGAGGTCTTTTGTGGCGATGTGGATGGACCTAGAGTTGGTCATTCAGAGTAAAGCAAGTCAGAAAGAGAGAGAGCAAATGTCATATATTAACACAGATATATATGGAATCTAGAAAAAGGGTACAGATAAACCTATTTGCAGGCAGAAATAGAGAAGGGACATGTAGACACGGAGGGGGAGGGAAGGGTAGGACGAACTGGGAGGGTAGCATTGACATATGTTCTAGCATGTATAAAACAGACAGCTAGTTGGAAGTTTCTGTGTTATGCCTGGAGCTCAGCTTAGTGCTTTGTGAGAACCTGGTGGGGAGGCATGGGGGTGGGGTGGGAGGGAGATACAAGAAGGAGGGGATATATGTGTACATAGAGCTGACTCACTTTGTTAGCAGACACTAACACAACATTGTAAGCAGCTGTAATACAACTTAAAACACACAAAAAAGTGATCTCAACACAACAAACCCAGAGAGGGTAATTACCCTCTAAATCTCGAGCGTGTGCACGCTCAGTCACTTCAGTACTGGAGTGGATTGCCATTCCCTCCTCCAGAGGATCTTCTCAACCCAGGGATCTAACCTGAGTCTCCTGCATTGTAGGCAGATTCTTTACCACTGAGCCATCTGGGAATGAGCATGGTCCTCTTTAAAAACTTTTTACAGCATCCATGATTTTTTATTTTNCCTGCATTGTAGGCAGATTCTTTACCACTGAGCCATCTGGGAATGAGCATGGTCCTCTTTAAAAACTTTTTGCAGCATCCATGATTTTTTATTTTTAAGGTTCAGAATTGACTTTTTAGAAAAGTCAGAACTGACTTTTTAGAAAATTTATCAGACCTAATATTTAGAGATCGGAGAAGGCAATGGCAGCCCACTCCAGTACTCTTGTCTGGAAAATCCCATAGATGGAGGAGCCTTGGTGGGCTGTAGTCCATGGGGTCGCTAAAAGTTGGACACAACTGAGCGACTTCTCTTTCACTTTTTACTTTCCTGCATTGGAGAAGGAAATGGCAACCCACTCCAGTGTTCTTGCCTGGAGAGTCCCAGGGATGGGGGAGCCTGGTGGGCTGCCGTCTATGGGGTCACACAGAGTCGGACACAACTGAAGTGACTTAGTAGCAGTAGCAGCAAGGTTCAGAAAGGTATATTTTGGTTGATGGAAGAAGTCAACCTCTAGGTAACCAGTGTCACCTGCTGCAATAAACCACCACTATGTGGGTACATTCTTTTCCCCCCTCCCACCTTTTCTGGAAACTAAAGGTTTCACTCAAGCCACTCCACAGAATGGCCTGTGCAGTCACTGGAGGCCATTCTTCCCAATCATTACAGATTGTTCATGTTTGGAGACAGGCAGCTCTTTTTTCACTGATAATGATGCTTGGATGAAGAGATTAAGCTGATTACATCTTTGGAGAACTGTATTCTATAAGCAATGTCTGCTCCAACCCCATGAAGTCATCATAAACTTGCAATCCATTACTTAAGAAAATAGATTTTGAAGTAGTAGAGTTTCTGACCATCACAGGTAGTTTTTTCCCCTGGACAGTTTAATTATTTTTTTTGGCTTGAGTGACAAACAGCAAGTTGTACAGAGAGTTTGAGGCCATTTTCCAGTTGTAAATTCTCTCCGTTCCAGAGGGTTCAGCCAAGTGGAAATGTATAATGAATAAAAATCATGGTTGGGGCCCGTGGGAAAAAAATACATTTGAAGAGAGGGGATATTGTGTCAATCTAAAAGTCAGCTGGAATGTTCTAAGAGTATCCCAGAGGTTGGATTAGTGAGTCTAGTAAAACAAACAAGAAAAACATAATAAACTCCCTACAGATGGGCAGTTACTTGCCTGAGTCCATATGGTTGTGGAATTTTGTTTCTTAACTGGAGGGCCAGAGGGAAATAAGCACTAAAGTGATGGAGGAAGTGACTGTGGAGGTAAGGAGCGGAGAACACAGGCAGAAGAGACGGCAGCAAGTGAACTTAAAGCCTTGTGGGACTTGAGGCACAAACGCTAGAACTCTGAGACCTAGAGGGCAGCGTTTCATGCAGATTTGGAGAAGAGACTGTTTTTCCCGCCCAGCTAGAAGCAATAGTACAGCTTCAGCACTCTAGGGGCCCAGCTGACTGGCTGAAGTCACCTGCCTTGCTTGAGAAACAGGAAAAGATCCTATAGCAGCTGTCGGCTCAGGATTCTCACCTGAGGTGATCCATAGCAGGAAGAATGGGCAAGTCCCCACCTGAGCAAAGGGGTGAGTGCACAGGAGAGATTAAATGGGAACCCACACGCTGCAGATGAGCATGCCGGACTGCTTTCCGCATCATCCCGGATAAGCGTAGATGTTGAGTAGTAGCGGAAGTCAGGTGGTTGAGGATGCTCCATCTGCCTTTGAAAATAAAAGGCGAAGCAACCAAAGGTCTTTTCTGTTCCAAATTAAGAGTAACTTTCAGGTGTTCGAGTCAGAGGACATGAAACCCTCTAAGGGCTTTGATGTCTTAATAAACGGGTTGCATCTCTGCTGTCCGTGGGTAGCATGAGAAATCAGCGCTTATGTATTACAACTGCTTGAAAATGTTGACTGAATTTTAGTTTCGTAATTTCACCCTTGCCGCTAGGATGAGTTTGGTCAAAGGAAGAAAACTGGTAGACCTATAACCAGAGGGACTCTCCTCCTCACCTGGTCTGCCAGACATATGTGAGACTGATGGCCAAGACAGTAACTGGAAGGGCATGACCTTTTCTGAAAGAATGTGGCACAGCCTGAAAAGATCCGGGTGCAATCTGTGTGAGAACTTTGATAAAGACTGAACAACTCTTAAGCAACAAGGGTTTACTATGTAGTGTCAGGAATCGTACCCAGTATCTGGTAGTAGCCTATAAGGGAATAGAATTTGCAAAAGTACTGAATCACTATGCTTGCACATCTGAAATAACACAGTATTATAAATCAACTATATTTCAATTGAAGAAACTTTTCAATAAAAAGAGAGAACTCTTCTTGCTAATCAAGTGTATACGGACTGAGTGGAGTTATGATGCTCTTTTTAGTTTTAGGAAGACACTTGCTAAACACAACCTGGATACAGTGAAGAACCGTGGCATACCTTTTCGTAATAGTCTCCTAAAGATGAGCTATGAGTGGACAGCAAGCTGCTGCTGACTTATTAATTAGCGTACACACACCACTGACTTCCCTGTGTCTTAGCTATGTGCGCACATTGGTTTTACAGCATGTGAAGGCCCAGCTTGTGGCTTAGCATATGGTGCTCCTTCAAATAAGTACAACGGCCTGCCTCTGCTTATCTAATCATAGCAACAGAGAAATTGACTTTTCATTTTTCTTTTCCCCAGGCCCTGGGAGATGTATGTGCCAAACCCTTGGCATTCTTAGTAACAGAGTCAATCATAATTAGGAATCCAAATTAAAGTACATTGCCAGCTAGGACATGTCATGCTTTAGATTCTGTATTTGAGCAAATGTAATATAACTTGAAATCAGCAAAAGGACAGAAATAAGGAAAGCTGATGTTTTTCATGAGTAATAAGCTTGAGTTTTACTTGATTAGAACATTGGATAAAGTGAATAAGCAAACATATGGAATATAAAGATTTATCTGAAACTCTAAGTAATAGTTTTGCTTTCTTTTGTTTTGCAATGTTATTGTATAATGTTGCTTATGGTCAGATGGTGGGTAGGGTTTACTGGAAGTAGGCTGTGGAAAAAACATGATGTATTTAGTCATTTCATGAATCTAGCGTGTAATGAGTCTGGTTTGACTTGGTTTCCAGTGGTAGCTAATGTTTCACAGGTGATTGTAAAAACACTTTCTACTAGCATTCATTCAAAGTCAATTAAAATACTTTAAAGAGGAAAGAAAGAAAGAAGCCATGCCATTTCAGATACAGCATCCCGTTGTCCTTACAATTCTTAATGAATAAAAGCCGTTATCCACATGCATATTAAAGCTTAGTAAAAGTCGCTCCGTTGTGTCTGACTCTTTGTGACCCCATGGACTACACAGTCCATGGAATTCTCCAGGCCAGAGTACTGGAGTGGGTAGCTTTTCCCTTCTCCAGCAGATCTTCCCAACCCAGGGATTGAACCCAGGTCTCCTGCATTGCAGGTGGATTCTTTACCAGCTGAGCTGTGAGGGAAGCCCTGTTACCAAGTGAGCTATCAGGCTTAGGCTGCAAGAATTCCCCAGATTCCACTTCCTCATTTGTAAAGTGAGGGGCCTATTCAGATGATCTCCATAAGGTTAAATAATTATTGAAGATCCTAGTAGTTGGTGGTAGAGCCTTGATTGCAACTCAATTGCCTTATTTAAAAACAACAAACCGGGACTTCCCTGGCAGGCCAGTGGTTAGGACTCCATGCTTTCAGTTCAGGGGGCCAGAGCTCGATCCCTAGTCAGGGAACTGAGATCCCGCAACCCACTCAGTGCATCCGAATAATGAATAAATAATAAAAATAAATGTTAAAAAAGAAAGAAACCCATACTGGCCTACTTTGCAGTGCCCAATAATGAGGAGAGGAGTGGGCTAGGAAAGGGTCTTTAAGGCAAAGCACTTGCCAACATGGAATTCTCTGTTTTAATCCTAAAGCTTCACCCACTTTCTTAGCTTCCCTCCCTTCCTTTTCACACTACTCCTCCTTGTGCCTTCTTGGCCTGTGGCTATGGTGGAGAGATGCTCCTAGAACACACCTTGATTGTCGGTTGCTGGCAAAATGCCAGCAAATTTTACTGTCGTGACACTTGAAATTCATGGACATTAAAATCAAATCTCAGTTCAGTTCAGTTGCTCAGTCTTGCCCAGCTCTTTGTGATCCCATGGACTGCAGCACCAGGTCCCTGTCCATCACCAACTCCCTTTTTGTGTGTGTGTGTTTTTAAGAGAAGGTATTATTGAAATCCTTTTTCATCCAATATTTTTGTGACAATTGGGCTCATTCCTACTTTCTTCTGTACCAACACTAGCTATTCATGTACATTCCTTTATTTTAGCTTCTTTATTTAATTGGCATAAACAGATTATTAGCCTAACAATACTTGTTGCAGGCTGCATTAATCTATTACGTTATTATCATCTCTGCTGCTGCTGCTAAGTCGCTTCAGTCGTGTCTGACTCTATGCAACCCCATAGACGGCAGCCCACCAGACTCCCCCGTCCCTGGGATTCTCCAGGCAAGAACACTGGAGTGGGTTGCCATTTCCTTCTCCAATGCATGAAAGTGAAAAGTGAAAGTGAAGTCGCTCAGCCGTGCCCGACTCTTAGCGACCCCATGGACTGCAGCCCACCAGGCTCCTCCATCCATGGGATTTTCCAGGCAAGAGTGCTGGAGTGGGGTGCCATTGCCTTTTCCGATTATCATCTCTAGACCACAGTAAACATGCTAGTAACTAAATACTAATAACTCCTAACCATATCAATAACTTCAGCCATGTTTTTGGTGTTCATCACTCAGTCATGCCCAACTCTTGAGACCCCATGGGCTGCAGCACACCAGGCTTCTCCGTCCTTCACCATCTCCTGATTGCTATCTTAGTGCTTTTACCACCTCACCGCAGTTGAGTCTTCTCTGCATTTTCCTCTCAGAATGGCTGTGCCAGACTTTTTCTTTGGGAGCCATTTTTAGAGCCTTTACTATTCTTCCAAAAGAATATAGCAGCATTTCATTGGAGATTTTCAGAGCTTTATATCTCAAAATCAGCTTCTTTGCATGTAAAATGCTGTCTTTTGAATGAAAGGTGTTATGCAAACTTAAGTTATTGCTCTTTTTATAAAATAAAGCAGGATAGATTGTTCTGTAAGACAGTTTTGTCACTTTAGTAAGTATCTCTTTCCTTGACTTCTTGGAAAGCTTTTGTAGCAGCTTTTGTGATCAGATCTTTGTCTCTTTCACCACATGCTAACGTCAGGGAAGCCCTTGGATCACCGCCATGATGTATCTTTGTTGGACACTTCTTTCAAGTCCTGTCAACACCTCTTTTAATTGCATGGTTTAAAAATCAGGCTAGCAATGTGTTAAAGTTAGATGGCAAATTTATTTAAGACAAATATGTAAATTTGTATGCTTTCAAATACACATTCAGCCATGCACACATAGATTTTAAAGAGAGTCAAAGAGAACAAGAGAGGGAAATCTATATATGTAAATGGAAAACCCAAGTTACAAATATTTTGTATCTTATTTCTAGATACTCTAAGATACATCACAAGTATATATGTAAAATACCTCCTTCCATATATGTTATTCATACATACTGCCTTTCCAAACGCCAGCAGTATTTACTGACCAGGATTCAGTAGGCTGTTGACGCTAAGACCTAGTTCTTGAATAGGAAAAGGTCTTTAGTTTTACGTGTTCGTCTGTTTTCATTTGTAGATATATGACACTTTAAAGGTGGTGTGAGTTTGAATTCTCCAGATTATATTGTGTTTGACTTCTCAGGTTTATTAATGGTTTGCCTTTGAATTCCTGTTTCTCTTTGAGTAAGAAATTATTAGATGATATATCTAGCTGGGTGACTAACCTCACCGTCATGCTCAGATATGATTATAGTTCATTTCAGATTCATTTCAGGGAGATGTTTCCTGTCAAGAAATCAATTTCTACATTTTGCTCATTCTTGTATAGAAGGGGCTCTCATTCACAAGTAGTTTTGCTCCTGAATTTGTGTTTTATATGACTATTGTAACACCATAGATCAAAATATTGTTTTGGTTATGTAAATGGCTCTCATATGAATGTTTTAGAATTGCATGTTTGGCCTTACTCAGTTGGTCCTAACTCAAATATGCTTCATTTTTGAGTCAGAGGATTTCTTTTCCATCACTCATCCCTCCAGCTCCACTTGTGAGCTCTAAGTCCAGCTGTCCCTATTGATTTCTTACAGGGATGTGGGGAAGATGTCTGCTATTTGAACTAAACTGTTTTTGTTGATGAGCCATGAGACAGATTATCTCTTCAATTGTTCCTGAGGTTCTGCGGGACTTAGAGTAATAGAATTTTACTTGTGTCACTAACATTGAAAGCTTTGATTCAAACCACAGAGAGCTGAGATGTTGATTAAGAATTGTCGTATAGGCC
>SJYW01005268.1:979654-1006058 GCA_006410735.1 Raphicerus campestris | reverse complement strand
GTCCCTGGGATTCTCCAGGCAAGAACACTGGAGTGGGTTGCCATTTCCTTCTCCAATGCATGAAAGTGAAAAGTGAAAGTGAAGTCGCTCAGCCGTGCCCGACTCTTAGCGACCCCATGGACTGCAGCCCACCAGGCTCCTCCGTCCATGGGATTTTCCAGGCAAGAGTGCTGGAGTGGGGTGCCATTGCCTTCTCCGATTATCATCTCTAGACCACAGTAAACATGCTAGTAACTAAATATTAATAACTCCTAACCATATCAATAACTTCAGCCATGTTTTTGGTGTTCATCACTCAGTCATGCCCAACTCTTGAGACCCCATGGGCTGCAGCACACCAGGCTTCTCCGTCCTTCACCATCTCCTGATTGCTATCTTAGTGCTTTTACCACCTCACCGCAGTTGAGTCTTCTCTGCATTTTCCTCTCAGAATGGCTGTGCCAGACTTTTTCTTTGGGAGCCATTTTTAGAGCCTTTACTATTCTTCCAAAAGAATATAGCAGCATTTCATTGGAGATTTTCAGAGCTTTATATCTCAAAATCAGCTTCTTTGCATGTAAAATGCTGTCTTTTGAATGAAAGGTGTTATGCAAACTTAAGTTATTGCTCTTTTTATAAAATAAAGCAGGATAGATTGTTCTGTAAGACAGTTTTGTCACTTTAGTAAGTATCTCTTTCCTTGACTTCTTGGAAAGCTTTTGTAGCAGCTTTTGTGATCAGATCTTTGTCTCTTTCACCACATGCTAACGTCAGGGAAGCCCTTGGATCACCGCCATGATGTATCTTTGTTGGACACTTCTTTCAAGTCCTGTCAACACCTCTTTTAATTGCATGGTTTAAAAATCAGGCTAGCAATGTGTTAAAGTTAGATGGCAAATTTATTTAAGACAAATATGTAAATTTGTATGCTTTCAAATACACATTCAGCCATGCACACATAGATTTTAAAGAGAGTCAAAGAGAACAAGAGAGGGAAATCTATATATGTAAATGGAAAACCCAAGTTACAAATATTTTGTATCTTATTTCTAGNATGTAAATTTGTATGCTTTCAAATACACATTCAGCCATGCACACATAGATTTTAAAGAGAGTCAAAGAGAACAAGAGAGGGAAATCTATATATGTAAATGGAAAACCCAAGTTACAAGTATTTTGTCTCTTATTTCTAGATACTCTAAGATACATCACAAGTATATATGTAAAATACCTCCTTCCATATATGTTATTCATACATACTGCCTTTCCAAATGCCAGCAGTATTTACTGACCAGGATTCAGTAGGCTGTTGACGCTAAGACCTAGTTCTTGAATAGGAAAAGGTCTTTTGTTTTACGTGTTCGTCTGTTTTCATTTGTAGATATATGACACTTTAAAGGTGGTGTGAGTTTGAATTCTCCAGATTATATTGTGTTTGACTTCTCAGGTTTATTAATGGTTTGCCTTTGAATTCCTGTTTCTCTTTGAGTAAGAAATTATTAGATGATATATCTAGCTGGGTGACTAACCTCACCGTCATGCTCAGATATGATTATAGGTCATTTCAGATTCATTTCAGGGAGATGTTTCCTGTCAAGAAATCAATTTCTACATTTTGCTCATTCTAGTATAGAAGGGGCTCTCATTCACAAGTAGTTTTGCTCCTGAATTTGTGTTTTATATGACTATTGTAACACCGTAGATCAAAATATTGTTTTGGTTATGTAAATGGCTCTCATATGAATGTTTTAGAATTGCATGTTTGGCCTTACTCAGTTGGTGGTCCTAACTCAAATATGCTTCATTTTTGAGTCAGAGGATTTCTTTTCCATCACTCATCTCTCCAGCTCCACTTGTGAGCTTTAAGTCCAGCTGTCCCTATTGATTTCTTACAGGGATGTGGGGAAGATGTCTGCTATTTGAACTAAACTGTTTTTGTTGATGAGCCATGAGACAGATTATCTCTTCAATTGTTCCTGAGGTTCTGCGGGACTTAGAGTAATAGAATTTTACTTGTGTCACTAACATTGAAAGCTTTGATTCAAACCACAGAGAGCTGAGATGTTGATTAAGAATTGTCGTATAGGCCATGGTTTAAGTGCATAACGAATGACCTGAGCAGCTCCAAGTTTGTCTATCCATGAACCCACTGTTGACAAATGTGCTTTTAATTTTAATTACTTATCCAATAATATCTTTCTAATATGTGGAGTTATCTCAGGGACGTTTTTATTTTTTGCCCAAGACTTATTCATTGTTAATTATATTGTTCCTTTTAGAAATAAAATTGGAAATATTCATAGCAATGACTATTTAAAAGAGAATGTCTTGATAAGATAAAGAATCAAATAAGGAAGAGATAGATAGTAACTGAGAAGTAAGTATAAGTGATTCAGAATATATTTTATCAAAGATTGCTTTTTAAGTGGCTCTTTCTCTTGCTGCAGAAGACATTATTGAACAAAAAGCAAGCCTGATGCAATTCAATTTAAATTTATCACTCTATTATTTTAATATATTTACTCAGGGTTAACAACTCATTAAGCACCAAATTGCTCACTCTTAATGAGTCTCTGATGCTAGAATTGAGCTGACTTAAACTTTACTGTAAAATAACAACAGTACCATTGCATAAGGATGTAATAAAAATTAAGTAAATGCTACTGAGTGTCTGTGGAGTGGAAACCAGATTTGCTACATGAAATAGAAAATATCCACATATGGTTGCAGAAATATGAGTAATAGATTTTAGCCACAAAAACATGATAAGCCTACTTTTGCTTTGCTGTGGTGGATTCCATTATACACGAAGTCATATATATTTTATTAGCATATCCGCCTTGTTTCAACAATAAAAGATTTCTAGAATCAATTAAACAGAATATCAGTGAGTAACTCAAATTCCCACAGACTCCACCAGTCTATAACTATTGTCAAGGTTATGATGGTAGTAATCAATACTGGGTTGACTGTCAGAAATTAGCACTCTGAAAATGTTAGCCAGTTATTTCTGGGACATCCATCAGGCATGTGTTATATGTACCCACACATCAGTCAATCATTTTCAGATATGTATTATCCAAATTAATCATTGTTTCTTTCTCTACCGCTCTGTTATCCGTGAACCTTGTCCTTAAAATGTAAATGTATATGCCCCAGCATGAAAGTGTCTATCATGAGAGCCACCTGTTTCCCTGGGGCAGGACCCTCAGTTCAGTTCAGTCGTTCAGTTGTGTCTGACTCTTTGCGACCCCGGAGTCCACCCAAACCTATGTCCATTGAGTCGGTGATGCCATCCAACCATCTCATCCTCTGTTGTCCCCTTCTCCTCCTGCCCTCAATCTTTCCCAGCACCAGGGTCTTTTCCAGCGAGTCAGCTCTTTGCATCAGGTGGCCAAAGTATTGGAGTTTCAGCTTCAACATAAATCCCTCCAATGCACACCCAGGACTGATCTCCTTTAGGATGGACTGATTGGATCTCCTTGCAGTCCAAGGGACTCTCCAGAGTCTTCTCCAACACCACAGTTCAAAAGCCTCAGTTCTTTGGTGCTCAGCTTTCTTTATAGTCCAACTGTCACATCCGTTCATGACTACTGGGGCAGGACCTCATCTCTTTCCAAATTCAATAGCCCTTTGGTTGTCAGAGCAATGCCAAGGTTCCCTTAGAAAGGAGATCCACGGCCTCTCCCCCAGCACTATACCCTGGAATGTTGCCCAGGAAAAGAAATTGTGCTTATGCCTCAAGCTTTTTTTTTTTTCCTGAAATTATTATTATTTTATTTATTTTTTTAAATACTTTGTTCTATTTTACAGTACTGTATTGGTTTTGCCATACATCGGCATGAATCAGTCACAGGTGTACACGATCTCCCCATGCTTCGGCATGCCTCAAGTTTTGAATTTTTCTTTTGAAATTTTAATTGTTCTTTCAGCTTTTGGCTACAACCCATCACTTAGGCCCTGCTTTTTCCTCCAGCTTCCTAAGGTCTCTCAGGGCCTTAGCTCCAACAAAGTTTTCCTTCTCTCTCATTATAAAACACATTTCCTGTGAATATCAATAGAGCAAACAGGCACGGTGGTAGCTGGTAGAAGACAAAGAACATTGAGATTATATTTGCACTAACAGCACTGGGCCTTGGCATTGTCAAATGAGAGCTTTTCTATACATTTATTTACAGTGTCTGTGGCTTGGGGCAACATTTAAATGAAAAGTATTTATGAAAATAGATACTATGTATGCTTCTGGATATGGAACATGTTATTCATGTAGCAAGATATGAAGTTTAAAGGGATTTCTCTTGTTTTTCTTTTTTTTTGCTATGAAGGTTCACGCTTCAGTTTTCATGCCTTCAGTGAAATCATCATTTAGAAGTCACCATTGTCACAACTCTACTATGATTTGAGCCACAATGTCACATTTCAATAAGCCTGTTGGGACTTTAAAAATTGTATAAAATATGCATAAAAGAATATTTCTTGTTCTGCTTTGGTCCATATCTTAACTGATATTTTCACAGAACCATAATTTCCAGAAAAACACTAAGTAAAGCTTAAATTTAAAAAAATTATAGAATTATAAAAATAAGTCTCCTTAATAGATTTTGAAATAGGTGATGTATTAGTCCAGATTTGAGCATTAAAACTAGCTTAATGAACTATATTTGACGAAACTAAAGTTTACACGTATCTTTAAATTCAGTTTGATTTGTATATTTCACATGAANAATTTTACTCCAAGGACCCATTTCTCTGTTTATTCCTTCTTATCTGCCTGCAACACAGGAGATCTGGTGTGATCCCTGGGTTAAGAAGACCACCCTGGAGAAGGGCATGGTTACCCATACCAGTATTCTTGCCTGGAGAATCCTGTGGACAGAGGAGCCTGGCAGGCTACAGTCCATGGGTTGCAAAGAGTCAGACACAACTGAGTGGCTAAGCCCACACAGTAGCAAACAAAGAGGGCTAGGTGATTGTTTCGTAGTCATTGTGGGATTCCCAGGAAGTACGAAATGCAGTGTTATTTAAGTGAAACCTTAGTTCTAGCTGGGAGTGCTTTCAATGTCCCTTTTGTATTACCTTGCTGTTGTTATTTATTTTCCAGTTTTGGGTACTTTTCCTGACCTCCATTTTTTTTTTTTTTACTGTATTATCATAATTATTTAAAGGCTCCGAACATCAGCACAGTCATTTATAGAACTCTCCTCCATATCNATTACCTTGCTGTTGTTATTTATTTTCCAGTTTTGGGTACTTTTCCTGACCTCCATTTTTTTTTTTTTTACTGTATTATCATAATTATTTAAAGGCTCCGAACATCAGCACAGTCATTTATAGAACTCTCCTCCATATCCCAGAATAGCACTCATTTGGGCCTTACACTTGAAATCACTGGGAGAACCAAATGACTTCCCTGTTCTCTCCTCTCCTACCTTGAGTTTATCTTCCTTGATGACCAGGTGTATTGTGATTCCTCAAAGTGCGAAGATGACTTCTCTTGTGAGGAAAAATTTTAAAGTACTGCTGACTTCAAAAATGCACAATGTGAGAACTGCAAGTTCAGTTTTAATTGGGCCAAGATGAGGACTACAGCCCAGGAGATAGCTCTGAGAAACTGCTCCGAAGAGGCAGGGGTGCAGGTCAGGGGATCTGTAATCTTGGTGGATGAGTACATGCAGTCAGGCACACATTTTTTTGGAGACAATTTCCACTAGTCATGAGGGGCAGTCATCCCCATGAAGGATGTTCTAGATATGAAGCAACCCAAGAACTGGGCTCATAAAACCAGTTCCTAAAAACATCTAACTATCTATAGATTCGTTCTGCAGTTTTTCCCAAAGCACAGAGAATCTCATTTCTGTTCTCCACCCTGAACTCCTTTCAGGAGGTGTTGAAAATCAGCAGCTGCAGTGTCACATGATTTGATCCTTGTAGAGGTATATGGCAAGTGCCAATTGTTATTGAGTCTCTCAGTTGTGTCCGACTCTTTGGGACCCCATGGCCTGTAGCATGCCAGGCTTCCCTGTCCTTTACCATATCCTAGAGCTTGCTCACGTTCACGTCAATTGAATCGGATGTCATCTAGCCATCTCATCTCTGTCATCCTCTTCTCTTCCTGGCTTCAATGTGCCAAAGGTAAGTGCCGATTTGTATTTGGCAGTTCCTAGTCCTACTTCCTCTGAGTCATCAAACCTCTTGTTTAAAGCAGTTAAACCTTTGCTTAACCCTAATCCTTCTCTGCTTTCCCCCAGACAGATCATAAATACCATACTCCTAACCCAAAGCAGAGCAAACAAAATCTTACCCTATGGGTAAGATTGGCCTCTTGTGCCAAGATTTAGTTGATTTCAGTCTTCAGTGTAACCGCTACTATTCATTACAACAATAACCAACGTATATAGAACTTTCTCTGTCCCAAACGGTGTTCTGAACACTTGAATGATATTTACTCTGTTGACAGTAATAGCAGTTGCTTTCAGTGCATACAATTGTTAATAGATCCATTTTATTGATGTGGAAACTGAAACTTGCTGGAGTTAAGTGGCTTCTGTAAAGACATAAGGCCAAACAGTGGTTGAGCTGAGGTTTGCGGTTTGAATTCAGGTGGTCTGGCTCTAGGTCCATGGCCTCTTCCTGTCCCCCCTGCTGCAGTGTCGACACGTTCTTTAACGTTCTTCCCTGCTTTTGTGAACCTTACTCTCCCTTTTATATCCTTTTAGACTGTGAGCTCCTTAGAGATTTTCCATTGTGGCTAGTAAAATTCCTGAGATCCTCTAAATAGTCTCTGAATGGAAGAGAGACAGTTTTCTTGCACACATAAAACGCACATGAGTACTTCACATGTTGAGGTCAGAGCCTCAGAAAGAAAATATCACAACGGGAGTGATAATGATAAAATTCAAAGGGAGATAAAAATCTCAAGTATTTTAAGGTCAAACACTAGAATCTTGGGGACACTGCCCTGGTTAAGTGGCAAAGGAAAGGAAGCAACATAAGGTGATTCAGCAGGGGAGTGATGTGAGGCCAACAGGGTTAAATCAGGGAAGCTGAGAAGTAGGCTCTGCAAATCCACTGATGGAGGAAACTTGAAAATTGAAGAGCATAAGCTAGAGATAACCAATTTTCTTGGTGACTTTAAGCCACACAAGGAATACTAGCACCCAGGTTTTGGTATCTAGTTCAGTTCAGTTCAGTCGCTCAGTCATGTCCAACTCTTTGTGATCCCAGGGACTGCAACATGCCAGGCCTCCCTGTCCATCACCAACTCCCCAAACTTACTCAAACTCATGTCCATCAAGTCGGTGATGCCCTCCAACCATCTCATCCTCTATCATCCCCTTCTCCTCCTGCCTTCAGTCTTTTCCAGCATCAGGATCTTTTCCAGTGAATCAGTTCTTCGCATGAGGTGGCCAAAGTATTGGAGTTTCAGCATCAGTCCTCCCAATGAATATTCAGGACTGATCTCCTTTAGGATGGACTGGTTGGATCTCCTTGCAATCCAAGGGACTCTCAAGAGTCTTCAACACCACAGTTCAAAAACCTCAATTCTTCAGCACTCAGCTTTCTTTATGGTCCAACTCTCACATCCATACGTGACTACAGGAAAAACCACAGCTTTGACTAAACGGACCTTTGTTGGCAAAGTAATGTCTCTCTTTTTAAGTATGCTGTCTAGGCTCATAGCTTTTCTTCCAAGAAGCAAGGATTTTATGGCTGCAGTCACTATCTGCAGTGATTTTGGAGCCCCCCAAAATAAAGTCTGTCACTGTTTCCATTGTTTCCCCATCTATTTGCCATGAAATGATGAAACCAAATGCCAGGATCTTGGTTTTCTGGATGCTGAGCTTTAAGCCCACTTTTTCCCTCTCCTCTTTCACTTTCATCAAGAGGCTCTTTAGTTCTCCTTCAGTTTCTGCAGTAAGGATGATGTCATCTGCGTATCTGAGGTTATTTGTATTTCTCCTGACAATCTTGATTCCAGCTTGTGCTTCATCCAGCATAATGTGTCTAATGGCATTCTACAGTAAATGGAACTAGGAATCCTTGGAGAAGTGGCTCATTCTGGAACTGGAGCGTCTTGTTGTAACCAAAAGTGAGAAAATGCAGGTAGAGAGAGAGGAAGGAAGAATAGGAACTGGAGGAAAGGAAGGGATAAAGGAAAGAATGAAAACCCATAAATTTATGATTTCCTAAAATAGCCTGTAATCTCAAATTTAAAGAGAGTAACTTTTTCATATCATGCATCATTCTGCCACAGGTGCATGTGGGTACCTTTGTCCATGAAGGCATATAGTGATAAGATGACAGTATCAATTAGAGCATGATTATTACTAAGGGGTCTAGAAGGACTTAAGGTTGGTGTGCAGGCTTTGCTGTACACATTCCCATCTTGGCATCTGAGAGGAATCACCACTCCTACTTTTTTCTTAAAAGATGAAAACACTAAGTGCTTTAGACACATAGAGTCCCTGAGAATATCCCTGTGGCATGGTCAGGCTGTCCACCTTAGTCTCTGGGTTATACAGGGTTTCTTAGATACCTGTCTTCTCTGAAGGGCATTGACATAAGGGAGCTCTTCTCAACTGCAGCAAATGGGATTAAGGTCCATATTCCTCCTTGTACTTATCAGCCCTTTCTGGGAAGGATCGGATTCTGTTCTTTGTTGGGGTCTCTTGAGCTCCTGTCTAAGGATTCCTGAGCTGTCCAATGCCTATGCTTTTCACTCTGCAGTCTGATCCTCTCCCCAAAAATAGATCCTGTGTATTCTTCCCCATTTAAGGTAAATAGACTGAGTTGCTATGCTTCTAATCCTCTCCCTCTTCATTCCCAAGGTGTGACACTCCTCCAGTCTCTGTCCTGATCAAGCCCTTGTTTCTATAGGCTTCATTCTGACCCCTCCTTTACCAGATTATATGCTGCTTGCTAGAGTGTGTGATACAGCCGGTGCCCGGGGTTTATAGCTAGGAACAGATCTAGATAACTCATCATCATTCTAAAGTCATCTTAAAAGTCACTTTCAGTTCATTTCATTAAAACAGAGGCCACAAAACTCGTATGCCTGTGAGTGAAAGTTGCTCAATCATGTCCGATGCTTTGCGATCCCATTATATGGTCCATGGAATTCTCCAGGCCAGAATACTGGAGTGAGTAGCCGTTCCCTTCTCCAGGGGATCTTCCCAGCCCAGGGATCAAACCCAGGTCTCCCACATTGCAGGCAGAGTCTTCAGCAGCTGAACCAATATGGAAGCCCAAGAACACCAGGGAAGGCCCATATGCCTGTAGGGGGCCATGTTAAAGAAATTATCCATTAGATCAGGAAAACAATAGTTAGGCAAGATTGGCACTAACTCTTGGCCTCCCTATCAGAGAGACAGCAGGGAGCGGTGGGGACTGTGGCATATAGGAGGACCCAGTACCAAGGAGGTAGTTACTACTCAGCTTCTACTCATCATTATTGAACAGGAAATCTGGACTATTCCTATGAAGCTTTCTTCTTTGTCAAGACAAGCCAGAAGTCCAGACTTTTGTGCTTAGTCTTTGAATCCATCTCTTATGTTTACATTTTCTTTTATTTAAAACACTTATTGGGTTAAATAAAACAAATCTAGGGGCAGGATATTACTTACCTACCGCAGGAGCACTGCCTCTTGCATTTAAAGAAGAAAGCATACAATGCTTTCTTCATAATCATGGCATTGTGTGAACAGGATTAATAGCCCAGTTACAGGCTAATAATTTCATAGCAACCATGCAGTTATTATGTATTGCATATATGAAATTGTGTCATAATGAGCTGTCTCATAACAAGATTGGGCAGGCAGTAAAACCGTTTTATAGTTCCAAGAGAGAGCAGCTCCTGAGGTAGCTGACAATGGTTATTGTGTCTTTGCTGAGAGGGGGAGTTCGGGATGGGGGACTCAATTAAAATAAATAAGTTTAAAAAATGCTCTCTCAACTCTTCTAAGTCCCAAGTTTTGCAGTAGTGTGCAGCGCTTTCTCATAATAACCTTTCTTGGATCTCCTCTCCTGTTCTTTCTGCCTCCCTCCCGACGCTGCCTCCACTAGGGGGATGAATGTGCTGGGCTGGTGAGACCAGAGCATCCTCGTGTTTTCTGTCACTTGTTTCCTTTCTCTGTGAGATGAGAACTTAATAAACTAAAGGTTTATTATTACCAAAGAGAGCATCATTTTTGCTTAAACACACATTTCCGAAAAGATGAAGCCTATTATTCCTCTAAGACTGGAAAACATTTGAAAACTAGAGATAAGCCCATTTTCTGTCACTTCCTTTAAAATATGCTTTTCCATAGATGCTTTCATACATATGCCATCAGCTATTATGAATGATCCCTGAATCTAACTTGTAACTATATGTTCAACGACCTGCCAGGTATCTCTGCTGGAATTGCCTTTGGCATTTTATTGTGGCTCACGTCTGCTCACTATTCTTTATTCCATATGCTGCTTACCTCCCCTGGACAGAGACTAGGGGCTCAAGGTCAACTCTGACTCATCTTTTACCTATAAACTAACTAGTAGTCCAGCCCTACCTAGTCAACATCTGAAATGTAGCCAATATTCAGTCCTCTTTCAGCCCTTCCATGTCTTCCAAGGACATTTTCTTATTTTTTCTTTTTTTCACCACGTGAAACCATTTTTTAAAAAATTGGAATATAATTGCTTTACAGTGTTGGAATAGTTTCTGCATGACAGCAGCCTGGACAGCTCTGTGTACACATTTACCCCCTCCCCCTTGCACCTTCCTCCCGCCTGCACCAACCACCCTGCTAGGTCGTCACAGGGCACCATGCTGAGCCCCCTGTGCCATGCCACAGATTCCCGCTAACCCGCTCTCTGACATGTGGTCGCGTGCATCGGCCAACCCTAATTCCCCCAGCTCGCCCCACTCGCCTCCCCACCCTCTGTGTCCACGTGGCCCCGTCTGTGTCTGCATCCCCATCCCTGCCTTGGAAGCACGTTCATCTGTACCATTTTCTAGAGTCTACACATACGCGTTAATGCACGATGTTTGTTCTCTTTCTGACTTGCTTCACTCTGTAGTAGTTTCTGAGCTGATCATTTTTGCCTCTGAGCTGCCTCTTCTCTCAAGTTTCCCAACCATACTTTCTTGAAAACAGAATGGTAACTCGGCTTCATTATGAGACTGTCAGGACTCTCCGGCGGCCAGGGGGCGTGCGAGGAGACAGCACTGCTATTGCTTTGTCTATCTCAGAGCTGAGGCTTTTTCTCGTTTCATCCTTTAAAAACATGATTTGATCTCTAGTCAGTGTGAAGCTACACAGCCAGTCTTCCCTTCTGGTGTGATGAGGATTCAGCCTCTCCTCTGAAGTATCATTAGCATCAGAGAAATGTGGGTAAGAATGGCCCAAAGTCAGGGGGGCTTTCAATCAGTGTTCCCTTTGTCACCTGAGACCAGCCTTGACAGACCTCTGGGGTCTCTGTCTTTAAGGTTGTACCTGGGCCTCTGGCAGGATGAACGCTTAGAGTACTATTTCAAATAATCATAATTATCATTTCACCCAGAAACATTGATAAGAGTATCATTTTCTTGGCTACACCTTGCATGTTATTAAGTGGTCTAGGAGAAGGAAGGGCTTCCCAGGGGGCACTAGTGGTAAAGAACCCACCTCCCAGTGCAGGAAACATAAGAGATGCAGGTTCGATCCCTGGGTCAGGAAGATTCCCTGAAGGAGGGAATGGCAACCCACTCCAGCGTTCTTGCCTGGAGACTCCCATGGACAGAGGAGCCTGGCAGGCTATGATCCATAGGGTTGCAGAAAGATGGGCACCACTGAGTGACTTAGCACACATGCTGGGAGAAGGAGTCCTAGGGTCTGGATAGGATCCTGCCTAGGGCGCCTGTGGCTTTCCTGGGTCCTATAGTCCTTGTGTGTGCTGCCAAGACGTCGCATGCTTGGATGGGCAGCAGCATTTGTCCCACACCTTGTGTGTCCCCAGGCTACCGTCCTCCACTGGCCAGAAGAAGGAACAGGAGACAAGTGAGTATTTGCACAAAATAATGGATTAAATGAGATACGGGAGGATGCTCACTGTGGAGTTCTTGTTGGATAGTTGGACCAGAATGATAAAGGGTCACCACGATTTTCATAGTAGAGGGCCTTGAACTCAAGGCTGCAGCCTAGCAGCTCGGGAGCAGTTGTCTGCTCTGGAATTAGCTAATGAGGCTATCTTTGTTTGAGCATTGGAAAGCCTCCAGAACCCACTCAGGAAGGAAATTAACAAATGGCCGTGTTTGTTACCTCCGGATAAATCTTCATGGTGAAAGATGCAGCGTTCCACCTCTTCAGCCTTCTCCCTTCTTCCCCTCAATTACTATGGAGGGGACCCTCAATTACTATGGAGACCAAAAACTAACTAAATAAATAATACATGGACATATGTATTCCTTCTTAAAGTAAAAACCAGTAGGGAAAAGTTTGAGAGTAAAAACTAGTTAGAAGTGGCTGTGACGTTCAGGGTCTACAGGTGATGTTCTAAATTTACTGGACCCATGCAAACATTTCTGATGATTTCAACACCAGTTATTTCTGTTAGCATGTGGTCACCAGCAGCTGCTGGCATTGCCTGAATATGCAAACGCAGAAGCTGTGGCAGTCAGCTTGCTCATTTCAGTTAGGATGGACCATCTATCTCATAGGGTCATTTTTATGTTTTTCTCGAATAATTCTCTGCATGAATTTTATTTTTACAGAGTAGAATAATCGTCTCATGGACTTTTAAATTTTCATTGATTTTACTGCTATAATTGTCAATGAATGAATGGTTAACAGGGATTTATTAAGCATCTACTTTGTGCCATATGATATTCTGATTATGAGGAATGCCAACATGTTTAATCCCGAGTCCATGGTTCTCAAGTAACTCAGTAGAATGGGGAAAATAAATATAAAAAGCAAACAGTTACAGTCTAACACATATGTGTCAGTGTTTTAGATACCTTTTGGCACAGAGGAAATTGTCAGTTTGGACACATTTTAGGCAGTGTTATTAGGAGAAAGCAAGGAGGAAGAGGGTTTTAACAGAGGTGGTTATTTTACAGACGCATATGACAGCATGCTACTATATGTAATCTAGTGTGTTGAGTTACTAGATTACTGTATGTAATCTAATGTGTTGAATTTGCTTTGACAAAGGGGTAAATATTGTTCATGACACTTGTGTGAGGTATCTCTCTCTTTAGTCGCTAAGTCATGTCTGACTCTCACGGACTCTAGGGACTGTAGCCTGCCCGGTTCCTCTATCCATGGGATTCTCCAGGCAAGAATACTGGAGAGGGTTGCTATTTCCCTCTGCAGGGGATCTTCCCGACCCAGGAATCGAACCCAGGTCTCCTGCATAGTAGGCAGATTCTTTGCTGACTGAGCTATGAGGGAAGCCCGCGTGTAAGGTATACATGGATGTGTTTATGGGTGTGATGTATGCACATGGTTATTTGCACTGATGTGTATGTTTATATGTGTTTGTGCTATTACAATAACACGTGCATCCACTTTTGGACTTAGCATTCAAACACACTTAATCATGTAGATGATGGAGAGGGCAAAATTTGTAAAGGAATTTATATACAATTTTTGTATCTAATTTTTTTTTCTAACCACTAATATAAAAAGTTTATTATACTAGTCAACTGAGATTTTTTTTTTTTTCAAAAAATAAAAACACTTGGATTGTAGCAAAGACAGCATTCCTCCTGGCCTACAAAGCACTCCTCTAACACTTGGAAAAAACTAAATATTCAGGAGTGTGTGGAATTTCAATTCCAGAGTTAGAAGAAATTGTGCAGATCCAGATGGGATATTCTACCAACTGGCAAAGTGTAATTTAAGAAACCACCATCCTCCATAGTAGAAAAGGAGAAAAACTCAAGAGTTGTCTGTAGCTTAGAACACATATTTTCTGGTGAAAAAATAGAATTTAGGTAAGTCAGGCAGAGGGAATGAACATTTACAAGACCACAGGAAAAATAGCAGTTTGAACCACATATTTAGATGTTAATCTACATTTTTTTTTTCATGGTAGACCAGGCTCTAAGAGCTTGTAAATATTTCTCCCAATATGGGATCACTTTGATTGTATTTTAAAGCTGTTGATATCTGCTTTCATTGATAAACATATCTGGATTTTTTTGTTTTCTTCTTTTTGTAACCCAGTGCTTGCACATTGTCTTCACCTTGCTATAAAATGACTACAGATATAATACAGCTTTGGAGACAGCAGAGTTCAAAATTTTGCACAATCAATGTAGTCTTTCTGGAAGAAATAGTGATGTAGAAGCCACTGAGAGTTTGGTTGAAATTGAAAGTGTCAGTGGCTCAGTCATGTCTGACTCTTTGTGACCCCAGCCACTGTAGCCCCCCAAGCTCCTCTGTCCATGGAATTCTCCAGGCAGAATACTGAAGTAGGTTGTCATTCCTTTCTCCAGGGGATCTTTCTGAGAGAGGTTGGTTATCTCTGGATAAAATTGCAATCTCTTTTTTCTTTCCTCATGTTTACATAATACTGTGAAATTTTAGGATTAGATCTGAATTAGTGATACGAGTGGTGAAGAAGAGAAAAGGGTTGCACAAGTTACAGAAACCAGCAAGGGTGTTGAAGATAGTGATCTGATTTCACCAGCATTGGAAGACATTGATCCCTGTTGTATGTTTTAACTCAAACAAAAGGGAAACTGAAGCACAGACAGACTTCCACTGGCGCTCTCTAGCACAGCTACAGTGCACCCCCTTCTTGTAGTGGGGCAAGAAGGGGGCCTGCAGCGGGAGAGCTGCGGATAGGGGTGAACTCTGACACCCTTGGATTTTTGCTGGTACTAGGTCGTGTTGGAGAAGACTCTTGTGAGTCCCTTGGACTGCAAGGAAATCCAACCAGTCCATTCTGAAGATCATCCCTGGGTGTTCATTGGAAGGAATGATGCTGAAGCTGAAACTGCAGCACTTTGGCTACCTCATGCGAAGAGCTGACTCGTTGGAAAAGACTCTGATGCTGGGAGGGATTGGGGGCAGGAGGAGAAGGGGACAACAGAGGATGAGATGGCTGGATGGCATCACCAACTCAATGGATGTGAGTTTGAGTGAACTCTGGGAGTTGGTGTGGACAGGGAGGCCTGGCGTACTGCAGTCCATGGGGTCACAAAGAGTCGGACACGACTGAGTGACTGAACTGAACTGAGGTCAGCTTCTATGTTGCCTGGCAGTACTGGTGTCCAGGCAGCCTAGGGCACCTCTAGTTTCCTCTGTCATGAGGCAATATGTTAATGAATAAAAGTGCCAAATAGGAATGGGACACAACTCCAAATATGTGTAAACTGGAACTCTCCTCTTTATACTGGTTGATTTTTTCCTTCATGTACTTTTTAAATATACTTTTCATAAGAATGCCAGGGGCATATTGATAAAAGGTGTTTATTCATCTGCCATGTCCAATTTGGACCTGCTATTTCAAGACCCAATTCTAAGACCTTTATGTCTGAAAATGTTCTTCTATGTTATCCAGCTCCCAGTGATCCTCCCCTCCTCTACAGACATAGTTTTTATTGACTCAGTTCCTGAAAGAGAGGTAATACATTGTGATGAAAAGAAAATTGAACTGCAAATTGGAAGACCTAAGTTCTAGTCCCCAAGCCTTCTCATAGACCTGTTTAGTCATATAATTCAATCCCTAGGTCTCCTTCACTATGATTCAGAGTGGTGAGTTTGTGTGCGAGGGAGTCCACCATAAGATATCGGATCCAAAAGAGTGAGCAACTGGAAGGGACTCATTCCATCAAAAGAGACTGAAGTCTGCCTGCCACAGTCACAAGAACAGAGTGCAGACTTCAGAGAAAACCCAGATCCAGGGCAGGCTTTTAAGGCCATAGAGAGAGGCTGTCACATAGAAGTTTGGGGAAGAAATCAGTTGGTAGATTGATTACTGTCTATTCAGAGATACACTTTGATCCTGTAGAGGAAAAGGCTATAACATATTTATAATATGTTGTGAAGTAAGAAGAGATATTCTGCCACCAGTTCATTTCAGTCACTCAGTCATGTCCAACTCTTTGCGACCCCCATGTACTGCAGCATGCCAGGCTTCCCTGTTCATCACCAACTCCCAGAGCTTACTCAGACTCATGCCCATTAAGTCAGATGCCATCCAACCATCTCATCGTCTCTCATCCCCTTCTCTTCCTGCCTTTAATCTTTCCCAGCATCAGGGTCTTTTGCAGTGAGTCAGTTCTTCTTATCAGGTGGCCAAAGTATTGGCGTTTCAGCTTCAGCATCAGACCTTCCAATGAATGTTCAGAACTGATTTCCTTTAGGATGGATTGGTTGGATCTCCTTGCAGTCTGCTCCAACACCACAGTTCAAAAGCATCAATTCTTTGGCACTCAGCTTCCTTTATAGTGCAGCTCTTGCATCCATACATTACCACTGGAAAAACCATAGCCTTGACTAGATGGACCTTTGTTGGCAAAGTAATGTCTCTGCTTTTTANTCTCTAGTCTTTCCCATTCTGTTGTTTTCCTCTATTTCTTTGCATTGATCACTGAGGAATGCTTTCTTATCTCTCCTTGCTATTCTTTGGAACTCTGCATTCAGATGCTTGTATCTTTCCTTTTCTCCTTTGCTTTTCACTTCTCTTCTTTTCACAGCTATTTGTAAGGCCTCCTCAAACAGCCCTTTTGCTTTTTTGCATTTCTTTTCCATGGGGATGGTCTTGATCCCTGTCTCCTGTACAATATCACGAATCTCCGTCCCTTATAAGGGCATCCCTTATTGACCCCTATATTATTACTGCATAGTGTAAATAGTATAGGTTTTGTTTTTTTCTTCACAGTGTAGATTCCATTGATTTCACTGGTTCATAAGGTCATCGAATATTGATTGAACATATACTATATGCCAGCTACTTTGCTAACATTACAAAAATGAGTAATCTAAACATGCTATATAACTTCATGGATCTTACTATATGGAGCAATTATGAAATCTTTCTATGAAAATGATATAGATGATCTTATTTCAAAGCAGAAGTAGAGACACAGATGTAGAGAACAAATGTATGGATACCAAGTGTTTAGAAAGTGGGAGGTAGGGGTGGTGGAAGAATTTAGGAGATTGGGATTGACACACATACACTCTTGATACTATGTAGAAACAGGATGAGAAAAGGAAGATGGGAGAGGAAATATTTATTGATCCCCTACTGGGTACTGAAGTGTTAGTCACTCAGAGGTGTCCAGCTCTTTGTGACCCCATGGACTGTAGTCTGCCAGGCTCCTCTGTCCATGGAATTCTCCAGGCAAGAACACTGGNTGTAGAGAACAAATGTATGGATACCAAGGGTTTAGAAAGTGGGAGGTAGGGGTGGTGGAGGAATTTAGGAGATTGGGATTGACACACATACACTCTTGATACTATGTAGAAACCGGATGAGAAAAGGAAGATGGGAGAGGAAATATTTATTGATCCCCTACTGGGTCCTGAAGTGTTAGTCACTCAGATGTGTCCAGCTCTTTGTGACCCCATGGACTGTAGTCTGCCAGGCTCCTCTGTCCATGGAATTCTCCAGGCAAGAACACTGGAGTGGGTAGCCATTCCCTTCTTCAGGGGATCTTCCCAACCTGGGGACTGAGCCCAAGTTACCTGTATTGCAAGCAGATTCTTTTACTATCTGAGCCACCAGAGAAGCCCTGTACTAGTCACAGCACTGAGCACTAAACTTATGTTACTTCATCCAAATATAAAATTAAGAAGCATTTCTGATGCTCTAGGTATTCCTGCTGCCCTGCACATTATTTTGTGTTTATGGATGCTTTCAAATATTTGCATTGGTTGACCTAGCAGTGGTAACCACTTCTAAAGCAAGTAAATGTCATCTTTCCCAAAAGACGTATGTCCTTTCTTACTAGGCATGATAGCTCTTGCCATGTACCCTCCTGAAAAAGACGGCAGGAAGTGGTCATCTTTATACTGGCATTATTAATGGAGTTGCTTACTCATTTCTCAAAGCTTGTATGGTGAGTGCAATGCTCATTCCTTCTTTATTCTGTGAGTCTGGACTAAAAGCTGCTGATGCCTGAAAATGGGGTAACTTTTCCCTTTGGCTTCCCGAGTGGCTCCATTGGTAAAGAATCTGCCTGCAGTGCAGAATACCGGGGTTCAATCCCTGGGTCAGGAAGGTCCCCTGGAGAAGAGAATGGCAAACCTCTCCAGTATTCTTGCCTGGAGAATTTTGTGGACAGAGGAGCCTGGCAGGCTACCGTCCATGGGGTTGCAGAGAGTCCGACTCAACTGAGTGACTAACACTTTCCCTTTGGAGAGAGCAGTTTGTCAATGGGATGTGAGGCAACCCTGGCTAGACTATGGAAGTTTCTGCAAGGGGCTAAGTCGGCTGTTGGTTTATTGGATTGGTACCTGGAGAAAGACCAGGCCACTTTACAATGGAAAGGCTCAACTTTTAGAAGATCAACTTTTGGATGCAGGTTTCAATTAGTAATAACAATATAGTTTTATTTCTCTTAAAAAGCATAGGAAGATGACCAATCCAAACACATGGACAGGCTCTATACAAAGACTAAATAAAATATTATAGAAAATGCATATGGTGCATGTGAAGTGAGAAAGGTAAAATATAAATTATTTATGATCTGAAACTATAAAACTAACTGAAATAAGCACTTATTTAAAACCATAAAACTGGCACAGTGGTAAAGAATTTGCCTGCCAGTACAGGAGATGTGCATTGGATCCCTGGGTCAGAAAGATCCCCTGAAGTAGGAAATGACAACCCCCTCTAGTATTCTTGAGTGGAAAATCCAATGGACTGAGGAGCCTGGCAGGCTACAGTCCATGGGGTCGTAAAGAGTCAGACATGACTGAGAAACTACACACACACACAATTCTGATCAAACTATGCATGATGATTCAAGAGTATTGGAAGTTGAGGAGGACTAGACTGCAGGTTAGCACCAGTCCACCCTGAGAACATTCCTTATCTTTCAGGAGGCATGATTGCTCAGTGGTTTGAAATTTAGAATGTGCAGTCATATCACGTGAATGGAATCCTAGCTCCAGGAATAGCTGTGTGACATCAGGAAGGTTACACTTACTTCATTTGCAAAATGGGACATAAGTGAAGATCAAAATAAAATATACATGGAACATAGTATAATACATGGAATGTACTAAGTGGTGAATGAATAGTATTATCATTTCTCTGACATTAATTATCGATGTGCTTAGGGAATTTTCAGTCTTGTTAACATACTGAGCTTGAAAAAATATATATATATGCTTTAGTAATAAGGAGACAGGCACTGAACTTTGACACTGCTATTTAAGACTGCATAAATCCACAAAGGTCTCGAGAAGCTCAAATGAATCAGTGCTAACGCCAATGGCTTGTAAATTATAAAGACTGAGACATCTGAAGATTCTGGATCCCTTTTTGTTTTCCTTTTGCACTCCTGGTTTATATCGCAAAGCGATGGGAGAATTGGGGCAGGCTTTATGTAACCATGTGAAAGAAACTGTCAATTCCCACCCCAAACCCTATTTCTCATTTTCTTATTAACAGATTTTCAATATACAATGACAATCCACCCAGCTTTAACACAAATCAAATAAGAAAACATTTCCCAACCTTCCTGGCAATTAAACAGCCATGTGACTTAAAGTTTGAT
Source organism: Raphicerus campestris (assembly GCA_006410735.1). NCBI lineage: Eukaryota > Metazoa > Chordata > Mammalia > Artiodactyla > Bovidae > Raphicerus > Raphicerus campestris. Next base: position 986,377 of record SJYW01005268.1, on the reverse strand, counting down.
GAGTGACATGTCTACAGACGTGTTCAGTGGTACGTTTAAAACGTTTGCTTAAAGGCATCTGGCGTGGGTAGGGCATCCCTTGCCTTTCTTGCTGCCTGGGTATAATGGGCCTCCCAGATGACACCAGATTGATGCCTGCCAATGCAGATGTGAGAGACATGAGTTCGATCCCTGGGTCAGGAAGATCCCGTGAAGAAGGAAATGGCAATCCACTCTAGTATTCTTGCCTGGGAAATCCCATGGACAGAGGAGCCTGGCAGGCTACAGTTCACAGGGTCACAAAGAGTCAGGCATGACTGAAATGACTTAGCACGCATGGCTGTGATGAGTGGAATGTCAGCATGCGTATTGGATCATAAGGGAACTTTAGGGGTGGAATGCAAAGGTAGCAGATAAAGAGAAATGTCTGAGTCTTACATGACTTTGTGGAAAATTCTATATCAGCTTTAAACTACCTGACGCTGGACTTTTAAATGTCAGAGAGTAAATCTTTGTAGTATTTATGCCACTAATTTTGTATCACTGTGATTTATATTGAGCACAGTTCCTAATTACAGCATGTGTTAGTTTGTTGGCTTCTAATCAGTCGTCCTGCTTCCAACAGGAAAGATCTTACCTCCCGGCTGCCTCTCATGGCTGTGGATGTTCCAGGCTGCAGAACGTGCATCGCCAGCTGCTCAGAGACTGTGCTTGTTTAGCAGTGTTTAGCAAAATCATTCCCAGCTCCACGCAGCAAAGGAATAACACATTGGCCTTAGTCTTGGGTTTTCCTTTTACGGGTATTTGACATGCGTTGTACCACTTGAATAGACATTGCCCACAGATCTTTTAAAACCTTATCTGAAGGATAAAGACGCAGATGCAGACAACAGACGGGTGGACCCGAGGATCAGGGGGAGGCTGGGATGACTGAGAGGGCAGCGCTGACATGTGCGCAGTACCGTGAAATAAGCCCTGGTGGGAAGCTGCTGCGGAGCGCAGGGAGCTCAGCTCGCTGCGCTGTGATGGCCTGGAGAGGCTGGGGGCGGGCGGGAGGCCTGAGATGGAGGGGATGTATGTTTACAGATAGCTGATGCCCCTTGCTGCACAGCAGAAAGTAGCACAGTATTGTAAAGCAATTCGATTTCTATAATAAATAAATGTAAGACCTCATAGGGTCTGAAATTCTACCAGGTCCTAAAAGAAACCCACCAACTGGCTGAACAATGACTGGTTCACTAGCTAACACGTACTTGCTTTTTTCAAACAATATGTGTTGATCATCTCTGTCCACCAAGAACTGGGTGTAGAACATACAGAGATGGATCAGACATAATTCTATGTCAGTCTCTCCTTACCAGCTTTCAGACATTAAACCAGAGCTGAAATCTACGGGGGAGCCCATAGCTGGTGGTGCTTTGGTACACCACAGTATAGTTTATCTAGACTTCATTAAAATCCCTTCCCCCCCTGAATGTTGGCATTTTAAGGCTTTCTCTCTAATAGACAGACACACTGATAGATATAAACATATAAATAGCAAAAGGTCCGTGCTCTATTTTCTGATGGCAATTTGTGCCCACTTATCGGAGTGCATCAAAGATATCTGCTGCTGTTTTTAACAACTTTGGAAGGCAGTGAATCCTCCCAAAATGCGAGAGTTGAAGTCTGATACAGAACCGAGCAAAGATATCAGAGAGGCTTCAAGGCAGTTTACCTCTGTGATGGTTCTGTTGAGACAGAACACACCACACACACACACACACACACACACACACACACAGAGGAAGTGTTTGAAATAAAACTTTCCTTCAAGGCGAAGCACAAAGGGAGCAGAAGTGTCAAGGAGTGTTACTGGCCTTCACAAAGCTCGCTGTTTACTTATCTATAAATGCAAGCAAGGTGCAATTAGTCTTTAGCTTAAGGAAGAGAGGACACCAGAGAAGAAACAGTAATGGTTGGCCTTCATGACTACCCGCTCCCCGCCGCCCCATGTGTGGCATAGAAACTCATTCTCAGTATTGGATTTTGGCCGGATTGTTCTTCCCAGAGGCTGGCTCTGCAGAAGTCATTATCAGGCCTTTGGAAGCAACACTTGATCTGTCTCTGAACACACACAGATCTTCCCTCAGCTTCTCTCTCCCTGTGTTCCCCTCCCCTTGCGTGACTCTGATTGCATGTGAAATTAATTATCAGTCCTGTCACATCTTCCGCTGCTAACACTGGTCAGTGTTGAATTATAGGGAATGCAAACGCAATTTTCAGCAGCCTAATTGCTTCTCCTGTACCCAGTGAAACGTTTCATTAAATACCCATGGCAAGCAGATTGTATTCGATTTTCATAACAAACTGGTGGGATTTCATTACCGGAATCCCTAGCATCTATTCACGTGACTCTTTCCTAACTGCTCTCTCACGCTGGTATTGGAGAAAGCAGTTCCTTTTCAAAGCAGCAGTTGCCCAGGAAGGCATTGGTACATATCAGTTGGTTCCCCAAGGGTGAAATGGGTGTGTTAAAACCAGACTGGTTCTCCCCTTTTAGAAGATGACGGTCTGACACAGCGCCTCCCTCACTCCATGCCAAACCATTAGGAGTGAGTGACAAAGGACCCCCAGGGCTGCAACTGTGTCGTCCCTGAAGATTACAGGAGATTGACCACAGTGACACGTGAATAGCGCAATCCATAGCCATTGATTGAGAGCTTCTACTAGCCCATCCTCAAAAGGCTCAGAGATTGGGTCAGAGGGAAGAAAAAAACATAAAGAAAATAACTAATGGACGGTTGATGTATACTGACAGGTGTATCTTCAAGGACTCTTAGTAACATAGAAGGTAATACAGCTGCAGAAAAGCGCTGAGACATTCACCAAAATCTGAAAAGAGAAATTAACGCTTGAATTGGGTGATGAAGGGTGAATAGGAGTTCTTTAGGCAGACATGGTGCACAAGAGCATTTTAGAAAAAGTAATACCAATAGCTAGTATTTATCGAGAGCTTAATTGCATTAGTCCTAGTTTAAAGCACATTATATATATTTGCAATTATAATCTTCATAGCAACCCTCTCAGATATTATACCCACTTTATAAATGAGGAAACTGAGACAGTGAGAGATTAACAATGAACCTAACTATGATTACTTTTAGCTGTCAACTTGACTGGCCACGGAGTGCCAGATTAAACATTATTTCTAAGTGTGTCTGTATGATGTTTCCTGGTGAGATTAATATTTGGGTCATTGTAATCTAAAAGTAGCTTGTCCAGTGTGGGTGTGAGCATCCAGTCCATCTGGAATAGATAAAATATCAGAGAAAGAACCTTTTCTGATTCTCAGACCTTTGAACTTGGACTCAATTACAATACTGGTTTTCCTGGGTCACCAGCTGTCGGCTGACAGGTCGCAGGATGCTTCTCAGCCTCCAAGATCACATGAGCCAGTTTCTTAATAATAAACATAGTAGTGTGTGTGTATCTGTATATGATTTGTCTACAGAACCCTGACTAATACAGATCTGGCTACCAAGGTTGACTCTAGCGGAACAAATTGTTAAGGATAAGTTTTCTGAATTGGTTGGGAGGTTTCTGGAATTGGCTCTCTAACCTGATTATATTTAAAGATGCTAGTAATGCTATTTCCAGTGGTAAACAGAGCACTGATAGTCCATAGTGTGAACTGTTTACAGACATACCCAAAATGTCTACATTGAATATTCCTAACCAGCCACTTATAAGAAGCAGGGAACTCAAGAACTGCGGGTGGATTCTTTACCTTGGAGCCACTGAGGAAGCCCATTAGGAAATATATCAAATTTGAAGCATTGAAAGTATATATTTAAAAGATTATATCTTCTGTTGTCAATAACAAATCATAATAGAGAGGAGGCTCAAAACTAACCAATAGCAGAGAAAAAGACTCATATTCAAATCTCAGTTTTTCACTTAAAATATGTTAAAAGCAATAATTTTCCCCTTCATTTACTGATGCATCTTTCTCTGAGTGGAATATGAATAAAACCAATTGTGATTGAGGGGTTTATGCAGGAAGACACCTATTAGGTAAACCCAAGAACTGGGATGGTCAGAGTCACTTTAGTCAACCTATCAGTTAGCAACTGCAGAGTCTAAAAATAACATCAACAAGGGTGTCTAGAATTCTAAGACTGCATTATTACCATTTTAAAATTTGAATTCAGACGTCGTAACTGAAGAACTGCAGCACGAGGGAGACATAATTTCCTGGGGATATTACACTTCCTTGGTTCAGGTAGAGAAAGAAAACGAAATTCTTAATATTTTTAAATTCTGGTCAGAGATTTTAATTTCTACTGTTAATGTTGGCTTTTAATGTTAGCAACTTGTTTTTAACCCTGGTGAACTTTTGAAGATTAATTTTGTGGATGATAAGATAATATTTTCATTTACCTATGATACTTCTGGCCATAAGATTCCTTCTGGGGTTAAAATCCAAAACCACCCAAAATAATTAACTACAAATTAATTGTACTTATATTGACTGTTTCCCTTATTATATGTCCTTTCTTTGGAGATCATCTTAAAGTAGTAACAGGATTTGTGTCTTTCTACATGATGTTTTCCTCAGTATTACAAAGAATACCATATTCATTAAAGTGAACCAAATCAACAAATATTTTTCTTCTGTATTTCAGACACTCTTAAAGGTTTTTAAGAAATATCAAATATAGCCATAATTCTTGACCTCAAGGAATTCTAAGCTACTGAGGAAGCAAACATCATGTATGTTTTTAGAAAGCGTTTCTTAATCATGAGTGTCTAGTTCAGTGATCTACGAGGCTTTTAAAAGTTGTCTACAGAAATTCTAGATATCACTTCTGACATGGGGCCCATTTGTTTATATTTACAAAAGCTCCACAGGTGATTTAGATGTGAACTTCCAAAAAAAGGAAGTACTGTCTCAAAAATTCATGAGGGACATTGCCTGGAGGTGACCCTGGAGGTATTTACAAGGTTAGCATTGCATGGGCTAGCTTTTGAAGAATAGGTAGAATTTAGATAAGTAAGAGGAAATAGTGATATTTGTGCTTAGAACTGAATATTTATGGGCTTCCCAGGTGGTAAAGTGATAAAGAATCTGCCTGCCAGTGCAGGAGACACATGGGCTTAATCCCTGGGTCAAGAAGACCCCTGGAGAAGGAAATGGCAACCCACTCCAGTATTCTTGCATGGAGAATTCCACAACAGAGCAATTTGGTGGGCTACAGTTNGTGATAAAGAATCTGCCTGCCAGTGCAGGAGACACATGGGCTTGATCCCTGGGTCAAGAAGACCCCTGGAGAAGGAAATGGCAACCCACTCCAGTATTCTTGCATGGAGAATTCCACAACAGAGCAATTTGGTGGGCTACAGTTTGTAGCGTCACAAAAGAGTCAGACATGACTGGGCGCGCGCACGCGCCCGCACACACACACACACACACACACACACACAATGAATATTTATGGATAGAACTACAATAAAGAAATTGCAAAGTGTAGGGAGTGGTCAAAGAATGATGTGTATGGCTGGAATATAGTGGTTTTATAGTGGCAGTTAGGAAGAAAGCTTTTATACAGCAAGCTTTGGAAATTCCTGAAGAGGTTTGAGTTTAAAAGTTGAATACCATAAAGCAAATTAGGCTGCTGGAGAATTTTGAATGTCAAGGATTAGTTTCTTGGCATTGTGAAATCATAAAGGTATTTTGAACTGAGAAGTAGATTCATAGGAAAATCTTTAAGGACATGTGCAAGGATAGATGAGAATAGAGAAAGAATGGAAGGGAAGCTAATTTTAGATACTACTGATGTGATATTTTAAAGACTTGTACTAAGGTGGTAGCATTAGAGTGCAAAAAAGATGACAATATTTTATAGGAAGAATCCACTGACAGGGTGGCTGATTGGACTTTGAAAGAGAGAATTCATACCTAAGTGAATGGAAAATTAATGGTGCTGTTTCCAAAACTAGATCACAGAATTAGAGGGAACTGGCTTTGGAGGAAAGGGGAATGAGTGTTTTCCTGATACTTGACGGTACATGAAACAGTCAAGCAGAGACACAGAGAGACAGTTGCACATGAAAGGACTGAAGTCCAAGAACAAGACAGAGATGAAGAAGGTGATTTTGGAGGATTTTCCCTGGTGGAAATAGGAGTAAATACATTCATGGAATTTGAACAGGATAATTTGCAGCTGGAGACAGGAATCAAAGGATAATACTCAAACCTTGGGGGAGTCTGTATTTAGGAGGTAGTAGGAGAAATCCCATGGGCGTAGAAGCCTGATGGGCTGCAGTCCATGGGGTCACTAAAGAGTCAGACCGGGCTGAGCGACCTCACTTTCACTTTTCACATTCATGCATTCGAGAAGAAAATGACAACCCACTCCAGTGTGCTTGCCTNGAATCAAAGGATAATACTCAAACCTTGGGGGAGTCTGTATTTAGGAGGTGGTAGGAGAAATCCCATGGGCGTAGGAGCCTGATGGGCTGCAGTCCATGGGGTCACTAAAGAGTCAGACCGGACTGAGCGACCTCACTTTCACTTTTCACATTCATGCGTTCGAGAAGAAAATGACAACCCACTCCAGTGTGCTTGCCTGGAGAATCCCAGGGATGGGGGAGCCTGGTGGGCTGCCGTCTATGGGGTCACACAGAGTCAGACACGACTGAAGCGACTTAGCAGCAGCAGCAGGAGAAAGTGAAAGTATAGTGAGCAAAAGACAAAGTAAC
>SJYW01005268.1:935618-952179 GCA_006410735.1 Raphicerus campestris | reverse complement strand
CAAATTTGGAAAACTCAGCAGTGGCCACAGGACTGGAAAAGGTCTGTTTTCATTCCGATCCCGAAGAAAGGCAATGCCAAAGAATGCTCAAACTACCACACAATTGCACTCATCTCACATGCTAGTAAAGGAATGCTCAAAATTCTCCTAGCCAGGCTTCAGCACTATGTGAACTGTGAACTTGCAGATGTTCAAGCTGGTTTTAGACAAGGCAGAGGAACCAGAGATCAACTTGTCAACATCTGATGGATCATGGAAAAAGCAAGAGAGTTCCAGAAAAACATCTACTTCTGCTTTATTGACTATGCCAAAGCCTTTGACTGTGGATGACAATAAACTGTGGAAAATTCTGAAAGTGATGGGAATACCAGACCACCTGACCTGCCTCTTGAGAAATCTGCATGCAGGTTGAGAAGCAACAGTTAGAACTGGACATGGAACAACAGACTGGTTCCAAATAGGAAAAGGAATATGTCTAGGCTGTATACTGTCGCCCTGCTTATTTAATTTATATGCAGAGTACATCATGAGAAACGCTGGGCTGGAAGAAGCACAGGCTGGAATCAAGATTACTGGGAGAAATAACAATAACCTCAGATATGCAGATGACACCACCCTTATGGCAGAAAGTGAAGAGGAACTCAAAAGCCTCTTGATGAAAGTGAAAGTGGAGAGTGAAAAAGTTGGCTTAAAGCTCAACATTCAGAAAACGAAGTTCATGGCATCTGGTCCCATCACTTCATGGGAAATAGATGGGGAAACAGTGGAAACAGTGTCAGACTTTATTTTGGGGGGCTCCAAAATCACTGCAGATGGTGACTGCAGCCATGAAATTAAAAGACGCTTGCACCTTGGAAGAAAAGTTATGACCAACCTAGATAGCATATTAAAAAGCAGAGACATTATTTTGCCAACAAAGGTCTGTTTAATCAAGGCTATGGTTTTTCCAGTAGTCATGTATGGATGTGAGAGTTGGACTGAAGAAAGCTGAGCACCAAAGAATTGATGCTTTTGAACTGTGGTGTAGGAGAAGACTCCTGAGAGTTCCTTGGACTGCAAGGAGATCCAACCAGTCAATTCTAAAAGAGACCTGCCCTGGGATATCCTTGGAAGGACTGATACTGAAGCTGAAACTCCAGTACTTTGGCCACCTCATATGAAGAATTGACTCATTGGAAATGACTATGATGCTGGGAGGGATTGGGGGCAGGAGGAGAAGGGGACGACAGAGGATGAGATGGCTGGATGGCATCACTGACTCTATGGGCGTGAGTCTGAGTGAACTCCGGGTTATTGGTGATGGACAGGGAGGCCTGGCGTGCTGCAATTCATGGGGTTGCAAAGAGTCGGACACAACTGAGCGACTGAAGTAAATTAACATATTACTCTCAGAGAAATACGATCAGAGGGATCAAAGGTGGAATGGAGGTTTTATTTGTTTTTAGCATCATCCTGATTTCCTCTACTGTGTGAAGGACAGAGACAGGTTAGAGGAGGAAAGGAGAAAGTGGGGGAGCAAGGGACACCATACTCAATTTCCCAGCAAAGGGAAGAAGACAAAGAAATCGAATTCTAAAAAACACATGTAACACAGTGCTGGGTTGTCATGGTCTTGTATAATACTCATCTTCCCTTAGACCTGACTGGCTTTCTGCTGGACCTGAAGCACCTCCCTTAAGAGGATCACTGCGCAGCTGTTAGAAATCCTGGTATGTCACAGTTCTGCCACCCATCCTCTTCTTGTACTGCATCCTGGAGACTTTGCAGAGCCCTGGTTAATTAATGTTGAACCNTGGACCTGAAGCACCTCCCTTAAGAGGATCACTGCGCAGCTGTTAGAAATCCTGGTATGTCACAGTTCTGCCACCCATCCTCTTCTTGTACTGCATCCTGGAGACTTTGCAGAGCCCTGGTTAATTAATGTTGAACCTTTCAGGGTATCTCTGAATCTCGGCAGGGGTGGTAGGGGAATAGAATTTAATTAAAAGCACAAGCTAGGTGGGGATTGTGATGTCTCAGATTCCAGGAGGAATCATTGTATGGTTCTTGCTGGTGGGAGGTAAGCAGGTTGGCAAAGTGTGCAAAGGTCAGAGAAAGATCCCAAAAGCCTCAAAGAGGAATAAGAACAGAGAAATGGGATGATCCAGCTGAGCTTTACCAAAGTGTGGTCATAGAGGAGTGTGTGTGTGTGTGTTTCTATGTGTGCGCACATGCGCACGTGTGCACTTGCCGTGTAAACATACTTAGAGGTAGCAGCCCTTTCTCCTGATAGAAATTTGACGATGGCAGCAACAGAACCTAAACAGAGACTAATTAAAGAGCAAGGGGTAGCTAATGAAATGAAAATAATTTTAAAAGGATGAAAAGAAATTATTGTTAACACACCATGTGGTTAACCCATGAACCTAGCTGCTGTGGAAACATAATAACACAGAGTCAGCTCCTGCAAGGCAAATAAGCTCCTTCCTGGGTGGAAATGGGGCTCTTCAGAGAAAGATTAACTCTTCTGTCCATGGGGGCATAATTTAACTCACTGGAATAGTAATTTGACGAATGGCACCATTGTGGACCTGGTGAATGCTGCTGCTTTCTATTAGGAAANTTATGAGAGAGCAGTGTGCCCTGCCCTTTGCCTGACTTCTGCTGGACACAGGGAGACCATTCCCATCTCCAGTAGCAGCACTCTTCTATTCAAGCATCAAGAGTTTACAGAAAAGCTTTGGTAGAGATTCTACCCTGTTTCTAAATCCTATTGAGCTCCTGGTCATATAACACCACTATCTCTTCTCCCAGAATTCCATTTTGACTGAGTTATCCTAATCCCACACTTACCTAATTGTTTCCTTCATGTAGGTGACTTTCTATTTATCTTACCTAAATTTCATTGAGTTGTATCCTATATTTTCCATAGCATTTCAGTTCAGTTCAATTCAGTCCCTCAGTCGTGTCCGACTCTTTACGACCCCATAGACTGCAGCATGCCGGGCCTCCCTGTCCATCAGCAACTCCTGGAGCTTACTCAAACTCATGCCTATTGAGTCGATGATGCCATCCAATCATCTCATCCTCTGTCTCCCCTTCTCCTCCCACCTCAATCTTTCCCAGCATCAGGGTCTTTTCCAACANTCCTGGAGCTTACTCAAACTCATGCCTATTGAGTCGATGATGCCATCCAATCATCTCATCCTCTGTCTCCCCTTCTCCTCCCACCTCAATCTTTCCCAGCATCAGGGTCTTTTCCAACAAGTTAGTTCTTCGCATCAGGTGGCCAAAGTATTGGAATTTCAGCTTCAGCATCAGTCCTTCCAATGAATATTCAGGACTGATTTTCATTTGGATGGACTGATTGGATCTCCTTGCTGTCCAAAGGACTCTCAAGAGTCTTCTCCAATGCTACAGTTCAAAAACATCAATTCTTTGGTGCTCAGCTTTCTTTGTAGTCCAACTCTCATATCCATACATGACTACTGGAAAAACCATAACATTTACATCCTGATATTCCTCCCATATGTAGGACAGAGGGGAATGTCTAACCCTGGCTTTTTTTCCTTCGTCCAAGTCACTGATACAGATATTAGGAGGGAGTTGCTGGGAACTTGGCCCTGCCGCCAGCCCCGCAATACCTGGTCATCTGCTTAGTGGGCCATCTATAAATCCTCGTAATGTGTGAATGGTCCCCATTTTTCTCCATTGTGATCGCAGAGATATCACTAAAGCTGTTGTCTGATGCTTTGTTGTGATTTTTGCACTCTGCCCACATCATCTTGCTGACCTTCCCATTTGGTAAATGTATTCTCCAGAAAATGAGATTAGTTTGGTGTGACTATTCTTGGTGAAGCTGTGATAGCTCTTTGCATCTCTTAGTAGTTTCTAAAGCCCAGAGGTCACAAATTCAAGTATTCATAAAGGCCAAACAGGTAATAAATGTTTGGATCAGAAGCTAAGTGTAGACTTCTTTTTATAATAAACAGAAAAAGACTCTTTGCCAATTGAACAAAAAAATAGTTCCTCTTCTGAATAGATTTACTGACTATTTGTATGAACTGAACTATTTCTCCATTTTGAAAATGATGCCTCAATTGGTATATCCCCTGCCACGGATTTGGAAGGGACCATAAATGACCCGGGCTTCCCTAGTGGCTCAGATAGTAAAGAATCTGCCTGCAATGGTGGAGACCCAGGTTCTATCCCTGGGTGGGAATGTTCTCCTAGAGAAGGGAATGCAATGTACTCTTGCCTGGAGAATTCCATAGATAGAGAAATCTGGCAGGCTGCAGTCCGTGGNATCTGCCTGCAATGGTGGAGACCCAGGTTCTATCCCTGGGTGGGGATGTTCCCCTAGAGAAGGGAATGCAACGTACTCTTGCCTGGAGAATTTCGTGGACAGAGGAATCTGGCAGGCTGCAGTCCGTGGGTCACAAAGGGTCGGACATGACTGGGCACCTAACACACGGGTACGCACACACAAATGTCCCAGTTCCAATTTAAAAATTACCAACTCAATTTAAAAATTCCCTCTGCAATGTCTCTAACAAATGATTGTACTTTTAAAAGTATATGTCTTCATCAAATAAGGGTGGTCTCCCTATATCCTAATGCAGCGGCTACTATTCCGTCTTCCTTTTCTGGCTCAGAAAGAATGCCTTGAGCCCCTCACAGGTAGCGAGCTACCTGCGTCCTTGGCCTCCTGCCCTGTGGTCTCTTCTGGGACCTCATGCCATCTGTTAGCTCATTGCTCTGTTATCTGTTACATTTCCCCTCCTCTGCCTCTTCTCCATCTGCTCACAACATGCTCAAATATTTTTAAACAATATTTTCTGTCATTCAACTCAGTGGCTCCCCAACTGAAGACACGTTTTCTTCATTAGTAGAACCTCCGAAGCCAAACATGATTCAACCTCAGCCTGCGTTTGTATCCAGCAAAGCCATTTCTCTTTACTGTATACACTATGCTCTCTCCAAATTCATCTACTGACTAGACCTCATCTTTCCTTTGGACTGTGCTCGTCTCGTTGCTTAGAATGCAGTTTCATCAACATTATTTTCACTCTTCCCATTTTTTGAAATCCCACCCATCTTTCATGAACCCAACCGATCAGTCACCTCTTCCATGAAACCTGTCGAATTTTGTCTATGTCTCTGCCTTTACCACTTTCTATTTTTTAACTGCTTTTATGCCCATGTCTTGTCTCAGCTTCTCAGTTAAACTTGTTGAAAACTTCCACTGTGTCCTGTGTATCTCTATATCTTTAGGATCTGGCACAAGTGTTGCAATGTGCTATGTACACAACAAATGCTTCTTGATTGGTGGAAACTTGGTTCTGACATTTATTACTAGTGATCAATCTAAGTGCTTTTCAATGTTAGACTCAACTCCATACATGTCAGGACAACACTCTTGAGATTTATGTAAACCAGGTTTTCTTCCTGTAAAACAAAAGGAGCTAGCCTTTATTTTCCATTTGACGTGTTACAGATCCTGGACTAGGTTTCTTTCATAAATGTTACCTGTGTGTTATTCCTTTTTCACTGCTACAAAAATCCTGTTTGCTAGGTTTTTTTTTAAGGTTGTTGTTCAAATGAAAAAGCAGGGGCTAAAAACAGTTATGTAAAGTATTACTTATTTCAGAACTGATAAGCCAGATCTATCCTTGGAAGTCTCCTGGGAGAATAAGATTTGGGGATGCATGTAATAATGAGAACATAAAATTGGATAAAGAGATGCCCAGGTCATTTTGGGTGCTGTTTTTACTCCCTATGTGGCTAAGACAAGCCTCAAAAGTCAGGCTTTTCCATTTGCAAAACTGAGATTCATTTATAATCATGCAAAGTATGTGTCCTCTATCTTACCTCCCTCCAAGAGATTAATGAGATGATTTCCAAAGAACACTTTGATTTTTTTATGATAAAAGAAATAGATAAGTAAGAAGAGAAGCATTTCCTTCTCTATTGAAGGTTTTAAAAAGGGTGCAAGCAGTCTTTTAAAAATTATCAAAGTAAAAGCTAGAAGAAGAAGCAGCCATCTACATTTAAAATCAAATGAACAATTAATGCAGCGCACCTAATGATCGTCTGTGTATTGTACATTACAATTTTCCATGCACTTTTACATATATTATCTCAGCTTTTGTAATTGCTCTGTGTGTAGCATAGACTAAGTACTTTTATTATCATTTTTTTTAAGATAAGAAAGGTAATACTCAGAGAAGCTGCAAGACTTATTTGATGTGACTTGATTCACATGAACTAGTCCAGGGTTAAACCCCGGTTTCCTGGGTTCCAAACCTAGTTTCAGAGATCTTGCATCTTTATAGTTCTGTTGTGAAAACATCTAAACTGGACCATCCCCATTCTGTCCACATTCAGGGCTGAATTTACATTCTTCTTCCATTATAAAGCCTTCCTACATCTCTCTCACCTAAAACCAGTTCTACTGCATCCATATTTTTCATTGTCTTCAAATAGATCATAAACATCAGTGAAAACTCTTGTGAAAATTAACAGATCAATCTACTAGGTGGCTTCCTGGAAGCCTTTATACTAAGATGGGTTCCCTGTATTCTCTTCATTTTAAAAATAAGCCAATGTCCAGTCTCTGTTCTTCTTGATAGTTGCCACCATCCATTCCATCCTCAGGCCTGAGCATCAGCACAAGAGCACTTGAGGGGTAGAAATGGTCTGTTCATGTTAGAATTAATGCCTAGAACAAAATATTTTGTATATTAGGTACTCAATACAGACTTGCTAAATGAATGACGAGACTAATCGATGGATGCAGACAGGGTGAAAGGTTGAGGAAGTTTGGTAAGAAGGCCGGGAATAAAGGTTGGCACCTGCTTATGGAAGATCTGGGCTGCAAGGCTGAAGAGTTTGAAACTTGCCCAGCTGGCAACAATAGAACTATTGGAGCCAACAAATGTGTGTGTGTGTGTGTGTGTGTGTGTGTGTGTTTTCCTTCTGGATTTTCTACTTCTAGGGCAAATTCCACTTTAGAATTCAGCCAACTCTTTTGCCTTTTTTCTCCCCATTTTTTTCTCATCTTTTCAAGTCCACTGGGACCTCCTCCCACTCGTGCCACATTGCCAGAGACGTGTGATATGTAAGACAGGCAGAAAAACCCAAGTGATTCGAGGAAGCCTGTTAAAAGCACTGATTTCTATGATGTCTCAGTTTGTTAACTAAATTGTAGGTTGTATCGCTTGGCCAGAGACAGCTGACAGGCAGCCCTGCCTGAATAAGTAGCATCTCCAAAATGACACATGCGTTTTAGTTTCCTTACAGGCAGTGGGTATCATTATTGCCTGGGTCATCACAGTAAATATGGTGATTATATGCGTTCCTTGGGCTGAGGCTTGACAGCATAGTTGGGCTGTGCTAAGGAATCCTGGCTGGTAATGTAAATGACAGCCAAGCTCTGGGCCCTTAGGATGGAGGCAGAAATTTGTGATATAAAGAAAGGTCCACAGGCCTCCTAAAACCTTACCAATTAGGATTGTTAATTTCTTTGCTTATAATTCATATTTACTTATTGATTAAAAATGTATTTACTTGGCTGTGCCAGCTCTTAGGTGTGGCACTCGGGTCTTCATTCAGGCATGCAGGCTCTTTAGTTGCAACACGTAGGATCCAGTTTCCTGACCAGCGATCAGACCCGGGCCCCCTGCATTGGGACTGCAGGATCTTAGCCACTGGACCACCAGGGAAGCCCCATGTGTCATATGTAACATTTCTCTTTCTGATATTTTTTATGGCATTGCAATGTCCAAAAGTCTAAGACGTCAGCTACACGTTGCTAAGAATTTCAGTAATCAACAGAAGCAATGGTGGTTATCAACAGTTAGTGGGAGCTGATTAGTTGAAGGCAGCGTCACCATGACCATAAAGTAAACATTTCAAACCTCTAAACATATACCAACCACCAAATAACAAGTCCTCTTTAGATGCCTGAATATTGCCTCTCCAGCTTCTCTTGTAGGGGCTTCCCAGCTGGCGCTCGTAGTAAAGCACCCGCCTGCCAGTGCAGGAGGTGCAGGTTCGAACCCTGGGTCAGGAAGATCCCCTGGAGGAGGGCATGGCAACCCACTNGCCTCTCCAGCTTCTCTTGTAGGGGCTTCCCAGCTGGCGCTCATAGTAAAGCACCCACCTGCCAGTGCAGGAGGTGCAGGTTCGAACCCTGGGTCAGGAAGATCCCCTGGAGGAGGGCATGGCAACCCACTCCAGTGTTCTTACCTGGAGAATCCCATGGACAGAGGAGCCTGGCAGGCTGCGGTCCATGGGGACATAGAGAGTCGGACACGACTGAAGTGACCTAGCGGCAGCCTCTCTTATGGGCTTCCCTAGTGGCTCAGTGGTAGAGAATCTGCCTGCCACTGCAGGAGACGTGGGTTTGATCCCTGGCTCAGATAGATTCCCTGAGAAGGAAATGACAACCCACTCCAGAATTCTTGCCTGGGAAATCCCGTGGACGGAGGAGTGGGCTGCGGTCCTCGGGGTCACTTAAGAGTTAGATACAGCTTAGTAGCTAAGCAGCAACAAAAGCTGCCCTTACGGGTCAGTCTTTATTGGGAGGGGAACCTGAAGAAAAGGTTCGGAAACAGAAAAGAGATAGTTCCCCCATCTATGTAGATATTTGCGTGCGTGTGTGCTAAGTCGCTTCAGTTGTGTCCAACTTGGTGTGACCCTATGGGCTGTAGGCTGCCAGGCTCCTGTGTCCATGGGATCCTCCAGGCAAGAATACTAGAGCGGGTTGCCATGCCCTCCTCCAGGGGATCTTCCCCACCAGGGATCAACATGTCTTTTTCATCTCCTGCATTTCATCCCTATCAGGGGGGTTCTTTAGCACAAGCGTTATCTGGGAAGCCCCATGTGCGTGTATATATGAAGCAATTCTCTGTCCTGGGAAGAAAATTTAGGGGTGACACTTCTTGTACCTTCTCTTCAATTCCTTATTTAGTGGTGGGATTGGATGAAGGGTCTGCACAAAACTGGTGAGACCCTTTCCTTGTTTCTTGTTTCCACCTCTTGTTTCCTTGTTCAGAGAGCTTTTTTATTCCTGTGCTGAGTGCACACAGGCCCAAGCCAGTTTCATCTTTGCAGGAGGCAATGGAAAAGAGAAGGGGACAAGGAATATGCGTAGGAAGTCTGGTGTAAGGCCAGGTCCGATTCTCGTCCCAGACCAGTTCCCACATTCAGCTTTACAAACAATAAAGTTGGCTGTCCTTTAGGCTGGGTCTGTTCCTCAATTGGCTTGGAATTCAGAATACAGACGGCTATGATTTATTGCCCACTTAATCCTCAACATGGTAGAGGAGCGATTCTGTTTTTCTAGCTGTTACATTGCAATGAACATTTTTAAATTTATTTGGCAAGTGTGTTATATAATTTAATTTTTTTTCAGTATCATGGTCTGCTCAAAATTAAATGGTCGTTCTAGAGCAGCGGCCTACATTAAATTTTTCTCGATGGTTATAGTCGTGCTGATCTATGAGCTCACAGAACTAAAAGTGTGTTTGCATAAAATTTATATGTACCTTTCTATACTGGATGGTCTGCTCTTAGGAAACTTTCCACAGTGCATTTTATTATCATTATCTTTGCTGGTATTTATTAATCCTGCTGTTCATTGGCTAAGTGTACATTTCCTACTGGTGTGTCTCTAAGTCAAGGTGAAGGTAGCTACCATATTTCAGAGCTCAAAAGGAAGTCTATTTTGTTTAAATCGGATCTTCTTATGAGGCTGCCTAACAGTGATAGATTTTGTTGTTGTGCTTCAGTTCATGAAAAGTGCATTAAAACCTTGAGCTAAGCCATCTCTCTGAAGCAGCAGTTGGGTCATTACAGTTTGGCAGGCACTTCATATGTGTGTGTGATTTTATGATCGAGCCTGCTTAATTCATCCCAACCCTTCAAAGGGAAAGGAAAAAAAAAAAAAAAACAATTCCTAGAGTATCTTCTGTTGTGCACTAGCTGCCTGCATAGATTGTCTTGTTTTATCCTCATAACANATGAAAAGTGCATTAAAACCTTGAGCTAAGCCATCTCTCTGAAGCAGCAGTTGGGTCATTACAGTTTGGCAGGCACTTCATGTGTGTGTGTGATTTTATGATCGAGCCTGCTTAATTCATCCCAACACTTCAAAGGGGAAGGAAAAAAAAAAAAACACAATTCCTAGAGTATCTTCTGTTGTGCGCTAGCTGCCTGCATAGATTGTCTTGTTTTATCCTCATAACAAGCTTTTATGGTGGGTAATATTTTCTCAAGATTAAAGATGAGAAAATTGAAGCTTAGAAAATCTAGACAATTTGGTCAAATAAGTGATAGAATTAAGATCCAAAGCCAAACCTGTCTTTCTCATAAGTATGTGGGACTTCTCTGGTGATCCAGTGGTTAAGAATCTGCCTGCCAGTGCAGAAGACACCAGTTCAATCCCTGATCCAGGAAATCCCACGTGCCACAGGCAGCTAAGCCTGCATGTTCTAGATAGAGCCTGTGCTCCACAGCAAAAGAAGCCCACACCCCGCAAATAGAGAGCAGACCCCGCCCCACTCACTGCAACTAGAGAAAGCCTGCAACGAGCAACAGAGAGCCCATGCATCACATCAAAGACCCAATCCAGAACAGCCAAAAATAAATAAATATATATATATATTTTAAAAATAATGTGACTACTATGATTCATTAGGTGTTAAAAACCAGAAACATCTACAAAGGGCAGACTGATAATTTGAGTGATTAAAATGGAATGGGGTATAAGAAAAAAATATGCCCTTCCTCTTATTTTTCTTGAATCCCATGGTTCTTGATATGTCTTTTGTTGAGGTTCAGAGACGTTGCTAGTCATGTGATGCTATCATATAGAAAAACCTGGACGAATTTTTTGGTCAACCCTATAACTCCCTTTCATCTTTACAGTGCAAAACAAGTGATAAATGGCAACCTACACTAAGACTTCTCATCTAATAGTCAAGAGGGGGTGGGAGAGACTATTCATTGGGCAACTTGTGCCTTTCTCCTCTGCCTTCCCAGGGGGCTCAGTAGTAAAGAATCTGCCTGCCAACGCAGGAGTTGAGAGAGATGTGGGTTCAATCCTTGTGTTGGGAAGATGGAAGACAGAAATAGCAAGCCCCTTCATTACTCTTGCCTGGAGAATCCCATGGACAGAGGAGCCTGGCAGGATACAGTCCATGGTGTCGCAAAGAGTCAGACAGGACTGAGCATGCACGCCTTCTTCCTACAATCAGTTCTGGCCTTTAATCATGTTTTAGAAATGTTATCCCAGTGTTGCTTTCAAAGATTGTAGAAATCTATTTATGAGAGACCTTCTGACTTTTAAACGTTGAAAACTAAGGCACATTTTAAAAGATACTATGAGTACCTCCCTTCAAAAATAAAACAGTATACATCTGAGGGCCTGGTCTACTTTATAGGTTGGTTGTAACTTCTGTTTTATACAGTACAACTAATAAGCTTTTATTGGAGAAAAATAATCAACGGAGAAAAATCAAACCTGAACACAGTTTTCATTACTCTTCCAAGAGGTATACCCTGCCAGGTTCAACACGTGCATGCGCTCACAGTCTCGTCCAACTCTCCGCAACCGCATGGACTGTAGCCCACCAAGCTCCCCTGTCCATGGGATTATCCAGGCAAGAGCACTGGAGTTCAGTTCTTCCCTCTGGGAGCAGACGTTTGACTGCAGGTCCCTTCTGCCCTGGGCCAGAGTGGAGATGAGGCCTGTGTGCCATGGGTGCTTGGTTTCAGAGGCCCTGAGTGCGTTTCTGTGGATGATCCTGGTTGTCTGGTGAGCACAGGTGGAAAGGCTTATTGGCACTCATCCTTTGGCAACTGAATCAGAAATTCATCCTGCTGTCTGCTAAGGAAGGTGTTTCTCCTTGTAGCCAGCTTTCTAAGGTGTTGACCTCAGGTATTTGCCTGCAGAAAGTTTCTTGAACTCAGTACAAAGTAGAATGGCAAGAAATGCATCTATGTTTGGGGGTTCAGGGAGCTGTTTTTCTGTTCTTTCAGATGAGGCTTGGCAGGTGGCTTTAGTCATCTAATTCCTTGTCTGTCTCCCTATTACTTCTTTCCCTGTCTCCCTATTGCTTCCTTCCCTCTCCTAAGTTTTTACTTTCCTCTGACTTTAATCACTGCCTTAAATGACTCAAAGGTGTCACTGAACAGAGATATGACTAGTTAGCAACAGTAAGATAACTGCTGACTGCTGAGACACGGGTGCTCTAGCGTAACTTGGTTGGTGTCTACTCTGATGGACCCGGAGCCTCTGGGCCAAGGTCAAGTATAAGGACAGCACAAACCGTTGTCCTTTTCAACAGCTAACATTTTCCTGCTAGAAGAGAAATGGCGGCGGCAGAAAGCTGGGGAATCAACAGCAGGGCACACTTGGGGAATAAAGGATGTTATTCAGATTTATTTTGAGTCTGTAGTTTTCCATAAATGTAATTGAGCCATTATCCAGGAAACATTTGCTGGGGAGTCTGGGGAGGGCCCTTTGGGCAAGAAAGAAAATATTCTCCAATATTTAGCATGCTTATGAACCTTAAACATGCTTTATTTTTGCTTGGATATGTTGAGCCCTGAAGTCTGTCTTAACATGCAGAGGTTTGTGTCTCAGCAACATTACTGAAGTTTTAGCTGGTTGATATTCTCAAGTGGATTTTTTTTGGGGGGGAGGGGCTAGTATTGCCTATTTTTCTCTATCTCAGACTGAGTTTCATTTTCATTCCAATAGTATCAACCTTCTAAACATCTGCCNCCACAAGATACAGAGCCTTGACAGGGCTTGGGTCTTCTGCTTCTAAAACATAAAGGCTTCTGGGACCCAGAACACACCTTCTCTTCTTTCCTCCCTGCCTTTCCTGCCACACAGCCACACGTAAACTCCTCGAAGGAAGAAGACTGGGTCTTGTCATGGGATGTTAATTGGAGTTCAGACCATCTCCAGCTGCACAGCTTGGAACCTTGTCTTTTAAGTGATTCCTGATCGGTTTATTTTCCATCTTGGACTTATTGAGAGAAACCTGATCTTGAATCCCTTCATAGCACATGGCTTTGTACACCAGAAGTGCACACTAATGGCTTATTATCTCACAGTTATCCTGGGTCTAGAACAAGGAGACTATAACATTGAAAGGATGGACTTACAGTCTTCACTGAAAGATAATTAATAGTGACAAGAACCCATGAGTGATCGACTAAATGCAGNATGCTGGAGTTGATGATCTCGAATAGAAGACAGTCATTTCAGATACACTGAACTATCCTACAGGGCATGTCCAAAAGCCTCTGACTCACCCATCATCTGTCATACTGTTTCTCACCCAGTTATCCTCACGCTCTTTACTATTATTGCCATCTACACCCCCACTGTTAACATTATGCTTATAGCATCCTTCGTGCAGCTCATCATAACCTGCCAAGGTTTCATTCATTTCTCTTAAGCACCATCTAACACAGGCATTAGTATTATTGTCGTCTGTGTGATACTGTTCTCATTTTTCATAGAGACAGCTGAGACCTCTTGCAAGTCAGCTGGACCACAAGATACAGAGCCTTGACAGGGCTTGGGTCTTCTGCTTCTAAAACATAAAGGCTTCTGGGACCCAGAACACACCTTCTCTTCTTTCCTCCCTGCCTTTCCTGCCACACAGCCACACGTAAACTCCTCGAAGGAAGAAGACTGGGTCTTGTCATGGGATGTTAATTGGAGTTCAAACCATCTCCAGCTGCACAGCTTGGAACCTTGTCTTTTAAGTGATTCCTGATCGGTTTATTTTCCATCTTGGACTTATTGAGAGAAACCTGATCTTGAATCCCTTCATAGCACATGGCTTTGTACACCAGAAGTGCACACTAATGGCTTATTATCTCACAGTTATCCTGGGTCTAGAGCAAGGAGACTATAACATTGAAAGGATGGACTTACAGTCTTCACTGAAAGATAATTAATAGTGACAAGAACCCATGAGTGATCGACTAAATGCAGGGTGTTTTATCCTAGTGAACGTTAATAAAAACCTCCCTCAGTCAAAATTATCTGACAAATCAAGTAAATTGTAGCTTATCCTTTTGTATTTCCCTGGTGGCTCAGATGATAAAGAATCTTCCTGCCATGTGGGAGACCTGGGTTTGATCCCTGGGTTGGGAAGATCCCCTGGAGAAGGGAATGGCTACTCACTCCAGTATTCTTGCCTAAAAAATTCCATGGACAGAGGAGCCTGGTGGGCTACAGTCCATGGGGTCACAAAGAGTTGGATACGACTGAGTGACTAACACTTCTTGTATTTTTAGATTGTGTATATAAAGCATAATGAGACTATATGTTTTGCTTAAGATGTATTGCAAATAAAAATTCTCGATATAGATAACCAATTCTCTGCTTCATGCTATACTGTTCAAATCCTAGTTAGCTTTCCATGGTATAAAAGCTTATTAGCACAATTTTTTTTTCCTATTGTGACCACACATTCTAATTCATTATTCATTCATTCATCCATTAATTTAGCAAGCATTTACTGAGCACCTGTTAGGATCCCTACATTTAAAATGTACGCAAGTACTTTAGGCAGACAGATCAGGCAGGTTATACAGATGTAAAGTGTATAATACATAATGTGTATACCATTGTATATATATAACTCAGTTGCAACATGTAGTACATATAATGGAAACATAACAAGGTGAAAAATCCAGGGGTTGTAAAGTCAAAAAGACCTGTATTCTAATATTAAATATGTTTCTTAGCAGTTGTGTGAATTCTCAGATCTCTGAATCTTCATCTTTTTAACCTATAAAATTTGGAGGGTAATTGTGAGAATTTGAAAATTATTCTATTAAAATTATTTGCCGAGCACATAGTTCATCATCCAGATAGCCTGGGTTATGTTGCCATAACAAACAGCTTCACATTCTTGCTGGCACACAGCAGCAGAGCTTTGTTTCTCGAAGGCTCCATGTCTGTCGCATTGTGGCTTGCTGTCATCCTCACTCAATGACCCAGACGGACAAAGATGCTACTACCAGGAATTTGCTGAGTGCAGGGAAAGTGTTAGTCACTCAGTCGTGTCCAACTCTTTGCAACCCCATGGACTATAGTCTGGCCCACCAGGCTCCTCTGTCCAAGGAATCTTCCAGGCAAGAATGTTGGAGTAGGTAGCCATCCCCTTCTCCAGGGGATCTTCCCAACCCAGGAATCAAACGTAGGTCTTCTGCATCACAGGCAGATTCTTTACCATCTGAGTCACCTGGGAAGCCCTTCTTTGGAGCAAATGGGAGAACTCTGGCAGGTCTCACATCAGCAATTAAATGGATGGTTCAGGGTTTTATTGGCCAACACCTGATTTCATTGGCCAACACTGGTCCATTGGCCCTGCTGTCACAAGAGGACCCAGAGTTTTTCTTCCTATGAGCCCGTGATTGAGCCATGGACCACTTTATGAACTATAACCCAAATTCTGAAATGAGTATGGTGGACCTCAGTGTCTGACCCTAAGAGGGCTCACATACGTGTTGTTATCATGTGTCATCACCTAACACTGAGCTCACAAATTCCATGTGAAGCCAGAAGTTGAGATGTTGAGAACCACTTTCTTTGTATATCATCATGGCATATGTTTGAGGGCCCCAGTTCTGTTTCTTTCAACTGCAGTTTTCCAAACTAGCAGCCGGTGCGTTCTGCCTTCCTCTGGGGCACTCTGGGATGAATGAAGAGATCTCCTTCAAGGAGACCTTGATTCCTGAGGATTTTTCTTGCCCACGTGCATTTCTGCTCCTGAAATCTGACTCCAGTATTGTAGCATCTCTGGGGTCTTCCCCATAGCAGTAACTGTGATTTGGTTGATGAGGGACTGGAAAGCTGGAGCTGGACCAATTTGAGGAACCAGGTGGGCTCATAAAGAGTCATTACTGATGAAGAATGACTGACTGACAGTATAAAGACAGCTGTTTTCTATACTGTTCAGTTTTTTCCTGAATGCACTTGAGGATTCTTTGGTAATGTCTTCTGATTTACCACTTGTCTTTGTATTTAATATCAAGGAGGAACATAGATTGAAATGATTGCCTTGGTAGCAACTTTAGTGGTGAAGGGTGTGGAGTTATTAAAATTTATAGTCATGCTGTTTTTTGCAGCTACACTTTGCTTATCTTGGAGAGGCTTATAAAAGGGACCAAGGAAGGTGGAGAGAGAGACACTACCAAATTGTGGTAGAAAATCAACTGTGCAAATCTTGGTTTTTTACTGTTCTATTTGCTAAAATTTACATTTATTTCTGGGCTTCGCTGATAGCTCAGATGGTAAAGAATCCACCTGCGATGTGGGAGACCTGGGTTCGATCCCTGGGTTGGGAAGATCCCCTGGAGGAGGGCATGGCAACCCACTCCAGTACTCTTGCCTGGAAAATCCCATGGATAGAGGTGCCTGATGGGCTGCCATCTATGGTGTCACTAAGAGTCGGCACGACTGAGTGACTTCACTTTTACTTTTTGCTTTCATGCATTGGAGAAGGAAATGGCAAGCCACTCCAGTGTTTTTGCCTGGAGAATC
>SJYW01005268.1:851913-935419 GCA_006410735.1 Raphicerus campestris | reverse complement strand
GGTTTGATCCCTGGGTTGGGAAGATCCCCTGGAGAAGGGAATGGCTACTCACTCCAGTATTCTTGCCTAAAAAATTCCATGGACAGAGGAGCCTGGTGGGCTATAGTCCATGGGGTCACAAAGAGTTGGATACGACTGAGTGACTAACACTTCTTGTATTTTTAGATTGTGTATATAAAGCATAATGAGACTATATGTTTTGCTTAAGATGTATTGCAAATAAAAATTCTCGATATAGATAACCAATTCTCTGCTTCATGCTATACTGTTCAAATCCTAGTTAGCTTTCCATGGTATAAAAGCTTATTAGCACAATTTTTTTTTCCTATTGTGACCACACATTCTAATTCATTATTCATTCATTCATCCATTAATTTAGCAAGCATTTACTGAGCACCTGTTAGGATCCCTACATTTAAAATGTACGCAAGTACTTTAGGCAGACAGATCAGGCAGGTTATACAGATGTAAAGTGTATAATACATAATGTGTATACCATTGTATATATATAACTCAGTTGCAACATGTAGTACATATAATGGAAACATAACAAGGTGAAAAATCCAGGGGTTGTAAAGTCAAAAAGACCTGTATTCTAATATTAAATATGTTTCTTAGCAGTTGTGTGAATTCTCAGATCTCTGAATCTTCATCTTTTTAACCTATAAAATTTGGAGGGTAATTGTGAGAATTTGAAAATTATTCTATTAAAATTATTTGCCGAGCACATAGTTCATCATCCAGATAGCCTGGGTTATGTTGCCATAACAAACAGCTTCACATTCTTGCTGGCACACAGCAGCAGAGCTTTGTTTCTCGAAGGCTCCATGTCTGTCGCATTGTGGCTTGCTGTCATCCTCACTCAATGACCCAGACGGACAAAGATGCTACTACCAGGAATTTGCTGAGTGCAGGGAAAGTGTTAGTCACTCAGTCGTGTCCAACTCTTTGCAACCCCATGGACTATAGTCTGGCCCACCAGGCTCCTCTGTCCAAGGAATCTTCCAGGCAAGAATGTTGGAGTAGGTAGCCATCCCCTTCTCCAGGGGATCTTCCCAACCCAGGAATCAAACGTAGGTCTTCTGCATCACAGGCAGATTCTTTACCATCTGAATCACCTGGGAAGCCCTTCTTTGGAGCAAATGGGAGAACTCTGGCAGGTCTCACATCAGCAATTAAATGGATGGTTCAGGGTTTTATTGGCCAACACCTGATTTCATTGGCCAACACTGGTCCATTGGCCCTGCTGTCACAAGAGGACCCAGAGTTTTTCTTCCTATGAGCCCGTGATTGAGCCATGGACCACTTTATGAACTATAACCCAAATTCTGAAATGAGTATGGTGGACCTCAGTGTCTGACCCTAAGAGGGCTCACATACGTGTTGTTATCATGTGTCATCACCTAACACTGAGCTCACAAATTCCATGTGAAGCCAGAAGTTGAGATGTTGAGAACCACTTTCTTTGTATATCATCATGGCATATGTTTGAGGGCCCCAGTTCTGTTTCTTTCAACTGCAGTTTTCCAAACTAGCAGCCGGTGCGTTCTGCCTTCCTCTGGGGCACTCTGGGATGAATGAAGAGATCTCCTTCAAGGAGACCTTGATTCCTGAGGATTTTTCTTGCCCACGTGCATTTCTGCTCCTGAAATCTGACTCCAGTATTGTAGCATCTCTGGGGTCTTCCCCATAGCAGTAACTGTGATTTGGTTGATGAGGGACTGGAAAGCTGGAGCTGGACTAATTTGAGGAACCAGGTGGGCTCATAAAGAGTCATTACTGATGAAGAATGACTGACTGACAGTATAAAGACAGCTGTTTTCTATACTGTTCAGTTTTTTCCTGAATGCACTTGAGGATTCTTTGGTAATGTCTTCTGATTTACCACTTGTCTTTGTATTTAATATCAAGGAGGAACATAGATTGAAATGATTGCCTTGGTAGCAACTTTAGTGGTGAAGGGTGTGGAGTTATTAAAATTTATAGTCATGCTGTTTTTTGCAGCTACACTTTGCTTATCTTGGAGAGGCTTATAAAAGGGACCAAGGAAGGTGGAGAGAGAGACACTACCAAATTGTGGTAGAAAATCAACTGTGCAAATCTTGGTTTTTTACTGTTCTATTTGCTAAAATTTACATTTATTTCTGGGCTTCGCTGATAGCTCAGATGGTAAAGAATCCACCTGCGATGTGGGAGACCTGGGTTCGATCCCTGGGTTGGGAAGATCCCCTGGAGGAGGGCATGGCAACCCACTCCAGTACTCTTGCCTGGAAAATCCCATGGATAGAGGTGCCTGATGGGCTGCCATCTATGGTGTCACTAAGAGTCGGCACGACTGAGTGACTTCACTTTTACTTTTTGCTTTCATGCATTGGAGAAGGAAATGGCAAGCCACTCCAGTGTTTTTGCCTGGAGAATCGCAGGGACGGCGGAGCCTGGTGGGCTGCCGTCTATGGGATGTCTGTGCTATCGCACAGAGTCGGACACGACAGAAGCGACTTAGCAGCAGTAGCAGCAGCAGTGTATACGCGGCCATATACCATGTGCTTCACACACATGTATTCTTCTAAAATCCTCCATTCATCCCTTTACAGAAGAAATATCAGAAGTTAAACAACCTGCCCAGGTCATATATTTTAAAGTCAGTGGTATTGTTTGAACCAAGAGATGCTAAAAGCTATGTTTATCATATTGAACAAACTAGTTTCTCTAATAATCACAGACTGTTTTAAATGGTCAAATGATTGGATGGTTCATTCGCCTATTCTCATGTATCTCATATGTGTGTATAATATTGTATTCTTTATGAAGTATTATCAAATTAATCATGTCATTTCAGTTATGAAATCATGACTATCGTGACATTCATGATTATCATATTAGTCATGTCATAACAGTCCTCCAAAGTATATAAAGCTGGTCTCCCGTCCCCATAATATCTTATTAAGACGTGGGTTCAGAAAAGTTGAATAACTTGCCCAAGGTTAGTCAGGGTTGACTCCAAAGCCAATGTTGTTTATCTTTCACATCTCTTTTCTGGACACCTGTGCCAGCAGAGTTTATTTTCATGGCAGCTGAGAGTGATGGATTCAAGAGTGGGCAACTGTATGGGTATTTGCCACCAAGCTTGTAATGAGCTGAGACAAAGCAGTTAGCCATGGATTATAATGCCACTGTGGTCCCAAGACGAATGACGAGGGGGTTGCAGTAATAAAATCTTATTACTGCGAGGGAAGAGACCACATCTGAGGTCCAGCCCCGCCACATTTACCGCTGCAGGAAACACAATGAAACGTGGGTGAGGGTCTCCCCTGACAGGGACAACACGCGAGCAGGATTAAGAAGACCTCTCCGAAACAGTGATTGCAATGGCAAATGTGTGGTGCCTAAGATAAGGACCAAATATTTATTCTGGCAGAGATTAAATCTTTTCTTTGCCTGAATCTATTATGGATCTTGCAGAAAAGCTGCCCAAGTGAACATATCTCGCTCATCAGACCACTCAGTGAGCCAGAACTGTACTTTGCCACTGCTGTTGCTGAAAAGCTGCCGAAGGATGGTTTCAAGGTCTCCTCTCGCCCCCTAAAACTGTTCTCCATCCCTGATTAATTAGTGAATCTGAAGTGAATGGAATCATCAACTGTCCGTTCCACACATCCAGGATTTATACAGTGGTTTTTTGTAGAAGATCAGTGGTGCAATCAACAGCCCACATGGGGTGGGCAGTGGAGTGACCATATCTGCAGTCATGGTGTCTTAACTCCCCTAGTCCTTCAGTTCTGCTAAAAAGGTTATTGTTATGGAGGAGGAAATGGCAACCCACTCCAGGATCTTGCCTTGGAGAATCTCATGAACAGAGGAGTCTGGCAGGCTACAGACATGACTGAAGTGACTTAGCAAGACACAAGTTGTGATAGCCTTGCTTGTTTAGGCTTGGGGATGCTTAGGTACCAACACACACACACACATACCTTAGAAGTTCATGCCAACTCTTTAAGTAAGAAAAAGCAGAAAAGTCATGTTGTCGTGTCTACATTCCCAGAGAATTAAGGAGAAAGAATAAAACAGATCACAGTACTATGAATTATGGGCATGAAAGATGCAAAGGAAGCCTTCATCAGGTTCATTTACGCATGCATCAAGTAGGTACTTTGTTTACTGCTGGAGATACAGAGATAGGAAAGCAAAGCACAGCTGAGAGCACACTGTCACAAGAGACAGGGACTTAAGAAATCTTGTTTCTTAAAAACTTAAGAAAATGGGTGTGTTTAGTTTCCATCTGGGGAGGCAACTGAATTACTTCTCCCAGAGAACAGAACATGGAAATTGCAGACATCGTTTTACATCGCGTGCTGCGCTGTCAGGGCATGAAGGAAGCAGTGATGTTTCTAAGTATCCCTGCATGCTGAAAGCAGTCTAGATTCCTGCTTTTGAAGATTAAGAGTCCTAGGTCCTTATTCATTCTTTTATTGGGCACAAGATGTGTTCACATACTAAAGGAAAAATTGGCTAGTTGAGGAAAGCCTGTCTTCTGGGAAAATAAGTGATGTGTGGCAAAGTACACAGAAACCAGTACCTAAAATCTCACCACAGAGAAGGCAATGGCACCCCACTCCAGTACTCTTGCCTGGAAAATCCCATGGATGGAAGAGCCTGGTAGGCTGCAGTCCATGGGATCGCTAAGAGTCAGACACGACTGAGCGACTTCACTTTCACTTTTCACTTTCATGCATTGGAGAAGGAAATGGCAACCCACTCCAGTGTCCTTGCCTGAAAAATCCCAGGGACAGGGGAGCCTGGTGAGCTGCTATCTATGGGGTCGCACAGAGTCAGACACAACTGAAGCGACTTAGCAGCAGCAGTAGTAGCAAAATCTCACCAGAACTCTTATTAAGTGTGTGTGTGTGTGTGCCCGCGCGCACGCACATTTAATCACTCAGTCATGTCTGACGCTTTGCAACCTCATGAACTGTAGCCCTCCGGACTCCTCTGGCCATGAATTCTCCAGACAAGAATACTGGAGTGGGTTCCTTCTCCAGGGGATCTTCCTGACCCCAAGATTGAATTCAGCTCTCCTGCATTACAGGCAAATTCTTTACTGTCTGAGCCACAGAGGAAGCCCCAACTTTGTGTATCAGTTCAGTTCAGTCACTCAGTCGTGTCTGACTCTTTGCGACCCTATGAATCGCAGCACGCCAGGCCTCCCTGTCCATTACCAACTCCTGGAGTTCACTCAGACTCACGTNCCCTCCCCCACCACACCCCTCTAGGTCAAACAGAGCCCCAAGCCGAGCTTCCCGTGCCTCATGGCAGCCTTCCACTAGCAATGGATTTCACAGTGGTCGTGTGTATATGTCAGTCCTAATCTCCCAATTCGTCCCACTCTCCTCTTTCCTGCTTCCAAGCCCACCTGTCCATTCCCTATGTCTGTGTCTCTATTCCTGTCCTGGAAATAGATTCATCTGTACCATTTTTCTAGATTCTACATATGTGCATTAATAGACAATATTTTTTTTTCTCTTTCTGACTTACTTCACTTTGTATGACAGATTCTAGGTCCATCCACACCTCTTTGAGTGGCCCTGTTTCTTGTTACTGCCAGTGATAAGTCTAGAAACCACCAACAGGGGTCAAGTTGTGCTACTTGTCTAAAGGTACCATTTAAACAGGAGAGAAATACAGAGGCACTCCTGCAGAATATTCAGTGACATCATCCCATCCTGACGCCATGCTCTCAGGAAACTCTTTTTGCTCAGCAGGTCCCTGTACACCAGGATGAATGGGTCAACTCCAGAACCTTCTCACAGACATTTATAGGATTTTGTGTGACTCGACTGAAACATCCCACTGTGAAGGATTTAGAAACCAGCTGGGCCCATGGCAGGTAGCATTGGCTTTTTGTGAATCAAGAAGGCTCCGAAATGAAAATAGTTCTGTAGCCATCAGAATCTTCTATCTCTTAATTCTGGGAGATCTGACTCAAAAGCAGCTTCTTTCTTTGAACCTGAAAATAGAAAGGCTAAGGAACAGGAGAGGGCAATAGAAGAAAAATCGGCCCAGAGTTATCACCCAGGCACTGACAGATGTTCCTTATAAAGCCTCTAATTGCTGTCTTGACACCTTGTGGTGGAGGGGACAAGGGAGGGAAGGTGAAAGGCAAGTTGAGCGTGAGGAATTAATTTTAGCCTGGCTCCAGATCCCCTTGGAGAAGGCGATGGCACCCCACTCCAGTACTCTTGCCTGGAAAATCCCATGGATGGAGGAGCCTGGTAGACTGCAGTCCATGGGGTTGCTAAGAGTCAGACAGGACTGAGCGACTTCCCTTTCACTTTTCACTTTCATGCATTGGAGAAGGAAATGGCAACCCACTCCAGTGTTCTTAGCTGGAGAATCCCAGGGACGGGGGAGCCTGGTGGGCTGCTGTCTATGGGGTCGCACTGAGTCGGACAGGACTGAAGCGACTTAGCAGCAGCAGCAGTGCTTACTGATGCTCTAAGCACCTCCCTATGCCTCTCTGCCTTTAATCCTGAACCCCTTCTATGAGGGAACTGGGTTTGGTATTATTACCACCATATTCATATTAAGGTTAGATTGTTGAGCCTCTGAAAGTCAAAATAACTTGCCCAGTATCATACAGCTTGAGGGGCAGACCCAAGATTCCCGTCTTCATCCTCAGATTTCACTTCCTCAAATTTCTTCCCCATTTTCCTCTTTCTTCAAGTCGTCATTTTAATGATATGGACACTAGGTTATGAGATGTTCATTTTTATTTTTTCATTAAGATATTCTTAAATAGAAGCCCTTGCCTGAGCTTGTTTAGTTAGTAGGATTTCTCAGCCTTGGTGCTGTTGAGATTCAGGGCTGGATAATCCTTTGCTGTGATGGCTGCCCTGTGCACTGTGGGATGTTTAACAGGACCCCCTGATTTCCACCCACTTTATTCCAGTAGCATCTCCATGAATAAATGTCTCCTGGGGGATATACTGCCCCAGTTGAGAATTACTGAGTTAAAGAAAGTCTTCAACATATTTTATTCCAAATGCTTATTATCCCTTCATTGTTTAGACAGCATTCTTGGGGATAAGAGAGTTTTTGTTGTTGTTGTTCACCTCTCATCCTAGACAGTTGAGACTTTGAAGGGTTAAAAACAACTCTGTGTGCTTGACATGATGCTGGAATTTCTCAGGCCTTGGGTTTTCATTACTTCCTAGCCAGGAGGTTTTCTTTCCTTTTCTTTCATCTTTGCCTGCAAACATTTGAGGCCTTGCCAGAGTTGAAGCACACATTAAAACAAGCCCCATCTACCTGCTCATTCATCCGTTCAGGACGAGTGTTACTCTCAGTTCAACTGGAGGAAAAACATGGATAGTGAAGTCCTGCAAAGGGAATAAGAAGTATAAACTCAACCCAAAGGCAAAGCCATTATCTGAGCATGGTTTCCAGACTGCAGAGCTATAGCATCAAATAGAGAGACTCACTTAATAAAGGTATTTGAGCATTGCTAAGTATATTTTAAAACCACCTTGCAAGAAGTTCTTCAAACATTTGATCACAAGATGTATCAATTAATTGATCAAACCAATGTATGCTAAATACTTGTGTGGCTAAACAGTCATTTTTTCCCCCAATTTGTCAGGAATGAATTAGTATTCAGAGGGAGGTGAGTTTCTATTTACAAGAGACTTTCAACTTCCTAGGGTTTGTCTTTGGTGAAAAAAAAATTAATTATATATATATATATATATATATATATATACACACACACATATATACATATATGTGTATATACGTATACACACACACATATATATGGGACACACACACACATATATAAGAGTGAGAGAGAAGCAGCATTCTTTAACCTGGCTGCTAATGAGATTCTCTTGGGAATTTTTAAAACTCTCTGGATGCCCAGGCCCCAGGCCCAGGTGATCTCATTTAATTGGTCTGGGGTGTGCCCCATGCATCAGCAACTTCAGTATCACCTGAGAGCTTGTTAAAAAATGCAGAATCTTGGCTCCCACCCTAAATCTACTGAATCGGAATCTGAATTGAACAAGGTCCCCAGGTGACTCATGTGCACAGGAAAACCTGAGAAGCACTGGTCCAGGCATCAGTGTTTTTAGGTAGCTCCCGAGGTGATTCTGTGTACAGGTAGGTTTGAAAATCACTGATGTTTAGAGAATATCTCTTTTCTTTGTTCAGAGTGCATGCCAGCACTGTTCAGTGTGGAAGCCACTAACCACACCTAGCCACACTTGCCACGTAGCCTGTATGGCCCTGAAGGTTTACTTTCATTGTGCAATTATTATGTCCTAGGCACTTAGGGATTTAAATCCCTGTAAATCCACTTCTCTGATGGCTCAGATGGTAAAGCGTCTGCCTACAATGCAGGAGACTCAGATTCAGTCCCTGTGTCGGGAAGATCTGGAGAAGGAAATGGCAACCCACTCCAGTATTCTTGCCTGGAAAATCCCATGAACAGAGAAGCCTAATAGGCTACAGTCCATGGGGTCACAAAGAGTCGGACATGACTGAGTGACTTGAATTCACTTCAAAAACATTTTTCATTCAAGTCTGAGGCTAACACTTTGATACTGGTGACTGGAATTGGTCCGTGTGGGACTAGAATATACTCTTTTATTTCCTTCTTTCTGTTTTATATAATATAAATTCAATTACTCCATTGATAATACAATGCACATTTGCCTTCTTATACCTCCTGAACGCATCTAATGCATTTTGTCATTACATAGTCACTGGCAATTGCTTCTCGGCCTTTTGGCTAAGATCAAGTGCATAGTCACTGGCAAATATGAAGTAGTAATGTCAGTCACTCAGTCTTGTTCGACTCTTTGCAACCCCATGGATGTAGCCAGTTAGGCTCCTCCGTCCATGGGATTCTCCAGACCAGAATACTGGAGTGGGTTGCCATTCCCTTCTCCAGGGGAACCTCCCAACCCAGGGATCTAACCCCCGGGGTCTCCTGTGTGACAGGCAGTTTTTTTACTGTCTGAGCTACAGGCAAGTCCTACACGTGTGCTCCACTCAATTTATAGGGCTATTGTCGCAGAGTCAGCGTAAATGGAGATGCCAGCGTCTTATCAGCCAAACTTACCCAGATGGTGATGGTTGCTCTTGGTTGAGCGTTTCCCACACACTCCCTGCTTCATGTTCAGTATCTTAGCCCTAATGTAACTCTTGAGGTCAAGGTCATTCTGTCCCCATTTTACAGAGGAACAGTTCTGAGAGTTCAGGTACTTACCTGGCTCGCGTAGCAAGCTGTTTTTCTGATCCAAGACCATCCTACTTGAGAGCTGGATGGTTGAATCACACTCTGCTTCTTCCAGGGGCACTGGTAAACCCCAGAAATTCTGGACTTATCCCAAGTCTGGACAATTTAGAAGTTTTCTCTCAAGTTCAGTTTTCAATTTTTGCCAAGTTAGAAGTCAGCACTTCCCCTGGGCATTTATGACACTTGCCTTCCTGTTCACCGTCGCTCAGGCCTCGGGGACTTGGAGGCTGTTTCCTTTTACCATCCTGTTCTACCTCCTAGCAGCATATCTAAGCAGACAGGAAGAGCTTAATTAGGTGAAAGTCTGTTTTGTTTCATGGTCTTGCTTGGAGAATGAGAGAGCGGTCAGAGAGTGGTTAGTATTTTTTTCTTTAATTTTTGTTTTATCAGGCAAACCTCCTTTCTCTTCTGTGAGTTCCCAGCCACAAGATAAATAGCCTTGTATCTTACAAGTTAAATACAGTTACTGCTATCAAACCTAGAGCCTTTCTCTCCCTGTAAATGTCTCTTAGAAGCTGATAAGAGTTTCAAGCAAACTGTGGGCCTCTAGCTAACACTAAAATTAAACATAACCACCCAGAAGACAAAAAAGACAAAGCTGTGTACATAGATATATGTAAATTATGTATTTACATGTGATTTTATTTATATATATAATCATCCTATGGGAGAGAAGAATATTTCAGGGAGAGGGAGAGGCACCCGTGGATATATGGGACATGGGCACAGAGACACGAGGCGTATGCTTCTGAGACATTAGGCTAACACGTGACTCAAGGTTATTTATAAAATAAATAGCATACAAAGGAGCTCGTTAAAATGGTGAAACTTTCTATTATATAATATGATAGCAATTATAGTAACTTAATAGAATTCATTTGTGAACAGGGCAGTACTTTGAGTCTGGATATTTGTTGAGCAGAAGAATCATTTTCCTGGAAAATCCTATAGGACTTTATGAGATGTACACTTAGTCTTAAGTCCTGGTTTATGTTTTTCTCATCTTCAATAGACTATCTTGGGACTTGAAGAGGCTGAATTGTTACTAATTAAAAGGTGCATGAAAATTGTTTATTTACCCATAAGTTAAATATTAAACATATTATAGTCCAGGAACTTAATGAAGTAAGAATAAGAAATTTGAGGGTCACTTCTAGGCACTATTTAAGTAGAGATCTAAAAAAAATGATTTCTTAATTTCCATGAATAATGAGTACATTTTTATTAAACCAGATCCATAGAATGATCCTTTGAAGCTTAGAATTAGAGCATGGTCACAATTTAATGTGATTTTCAAATTATGCTCATTTGAGATAGTGTGACTTAAAAATACTAATAACATCTTACTCTATGCAAGGCCTTAATATCATCAAGAATTATTCTGAATTAAAACAGTCATCAAATATTGCATAATTCCAAAGCTGGGCCAAGTGAATTACAAGTTTTTGTTTGTCCAATTGTCACAGAGAAGCTCCAGCAGTAAATGAAATTATGGCCTGCAGAATTTGTCTTTAATTATGAAAATCTAGAATTATTATCCTAAGCTAAAACACAATTTTCTCTCTGCCCCTGAGTTATGTGAGCAGAAAACGTCCTAATACTCACCCAAGTGTACAGCTTTATTTATAGGAAAACTTTCCAATTTTCACTCTCCTCAATTTAAGCTTTGCACAAGTTTTGCAGGGTCCCTGCAGTTATTTAAAGCTGAAAAAAAGAATGCTTAGCTTCTTAGAGGAAGATAGTACATAAATATCCAATAATAATAATATATATTCACATACAGGATGTCGTTTATAATTCTATAAAGCACAGAGGTAATGAAAGACACTCTAAACTGTAAATCACTCAATCGATTGTAATCATATTGCAGCTCATCTCAAAGAGATAAAGACCTTCCACTCCTCTTAAATCCCTGTCAATACCTCAGCAGCCTGAAGAAAGGGGAAAGGAGGGTCAGAGAAGGAAGGACAGATGAGTCAAGGACAAAAAGGGACTTTTAATCTTCAGTTCATGGAATTATCGTGGATTGGATTAGATCCCCAGTGATAGTCACAGTTTGCTCCATGCGATGCATTAATTTTTCACACGGTACTTTTACGGCTTTACAATAAGTCCCTGACACTGTGTTGGCCTGGATGGAGGGTTTTGCCAAAAGTAAATGATGGATACACAATGCTGCCTAAGAACACTTAGGGACCAGGTGCACAATTAGAAAATGACAATTAAAGCCATAAGTGAGAGGTTATAGCAAAACCAGTGATGGAAGTTAGTGGACAATGGACCAGAAAAAATTGTTATATCACATTTTCAAATGGCAGAAGCACTTCAAAAGTCTTTTTATTAACTGATGTTGCCTTTTATATTAAAAAGATTGCTAATCCTCCTTCTCATCAGTGGAGTGGATTTGAGTGAAGTGATCTCTTTATGCATTCATTCATTCATTATTCAACAAATATTTATTCAAAGTCTACTTTACATGTGAATCCATGCTAGGTGATGGGTATATAATGGGAACCAAACCAACCCAGGCCCTCAAGGATTCCATAGTCTAGTAGAAGAGAATTGCATGTACCGAAGCAAGATAATATTAAGCCTAAATTGGATTGTGCAGTTATTGTGTTGGGCACCAAACATGGTTTTTAGATTAAATCTTCACTGTCGCCCTAAAGAGAGGCTATTCTTATCATCACTTTGCAAATGGAATTTGGAGGCTTATGACATTAACTCCCTGGGTCATAAGTTAGTCCATGAAGATCTGGAACTTCCGTCTGTAACTCTTAGAAGGCAAACCTAACTCTTCTGTGTGCTACACTCCACCTGCAGTTCCAAAGAGTGCAACAGAGTGCTATCAGTCAGGCAAGAACAGGGTTCAGTGGCACATGAATGTATCTGATGGAGCCTGCAGACCAGACAAGGGTGGGTATGGGATGGAATTCAGGTTGTAACCTTGGGCTGTCTGCTGCTGCTAAGTCACTTCAGTTGTGTCCGACTGTGCAACCCCATAGATGGCAGCCCACCAGGCTCCCCTGTCCCTGGGATTCTCCAGGCAAGAGCACTGGAGTGGGTTGCCATTTCCTTCTCCAATGCATGAAAGTGAAAAGTGAAAGTGAAGTCCCTCACTCGTGTCCGACTCTTAGCGACCCCATGGACTGCAGCCCACCAGGCTCCTCCGTCCATGGGATTTTCCAGGCAAGAGTGCTGGAGAGAGGTGCCAGTGCCTTCTCCCTGGGCTCTCTAGGATAATGCTAACAAACTCTGCCCCTCTACCTAGACAAGTGTCTGATACATGTTAGTCACTCGGTAGTGTCCCGACTGACACTTATCAGACATATGTCTATAGACAAAAGCATAAAACTGTGACTTGGCAGCTTACACCTTCGAACTGAGACCACTGATAGGCTGGCCACATTCATAGATTGTTTTCACTTAGTGTAAACTGTCCATTGATTGCAAGAGAGAAATTTGAGTCTCCCTCTATTACAGATGAATAAACCAAGGCATGGGGAGTCTGAGCACATTTCTTTCAGTCACAGGACTGGAAAGTGTCAACACTGGGATTTCACACAAATTTGTTCGTTCCTACACTTCTATCCCTTTCCGTTACCCTACTTTTCCATCTATTTCCCAGGAACATTCCAGTTTGCACTGTATGTGGAGCTCGAATTCATTTGGCTGACAGATGTATATTCACATGCAAATGTACTATTGTTTCTCACATGCCACTGTATGCAGTACACTCTGTAATCACATTATTAAACACTTACTAGAAATGTGCTTCTGGCCGAAGCACAATTGCCAGTCTCAATGTTTAATTAAACTTGATTTGTCTTCATTTTAATCACATCATAGAAATGTAGTTTTCTCAGAGTTCAAGGGTGAAGTCTTCATTCCAAATGTCTACCAGTGTTTCAGAGCTGTGTAGCCTGGAGAAGGGAATGAGGAGAGTACAAAATATCCTTGCATAAAGGGTTTTAGAGGAATAATATTAGTTAATAACAGGTAATACTGACGTAGTACTTACTCTGTGCCAGCTTCCTGGATTATCACATTGAATCCTTCTAATAGCATCCTGGAAAGGGATTCTGTTATTATGCCCATTTTAGAGATGAAGAAACGGAGGCTCAGAGAGATTAAGGAACATACTCTCCAGTATCATACAGCTGCTGGTTGATAGGGCCAACTTGGATTTGAATATGGGCATGGAGACTCTCATGGGCTTCCCTGGTGGCTCAGTGGTAAAGAATCTGCCTGCCAACGTGGAGACACACGTTTGATCCCTGGGTCGGAAAGACCCCCTAGAGAAGGAAAGGGCCACCTCATTCTAGTGTTCTTGCCTGGGAAATCCTATGGCCAGAGGAGCTTGGCGGGCTATATTCCATGGGGTCAGAAAAGAGTTGGACATGGCTTTGAAACTGAACAACAACAGTGGAGGNTCGGCTTCCCTGGTGGCTCAGTGGTAAAGAATCTGCCTGCCACCGTGGAGACACACGTTTGATCCCTGGGTCGGAAAGACCCCCTAGAGAAGGAAAGGGCCACCCATTCTAGTGTTCTTGCCTGGGAAATCCTATGGCCAGAGGAGCTTGGCAGGCTATATTCCATGGGGTCAGAAAAGAGTTGGACATGGCTTTGAAACTGAACAACAACAGTGGAGACCTGAAACCTTTATTTAGAGAAACTTTTTTCTGTAAAAGGCCAAATAATGAATATTAGTGTCTTTGGGAGTCAGAAGTTCCTTGTTGCAGCTATTTAACTCTGCTGTTATGGTGAAAACTAATAGTAGATGATACATAAATACATGAATACGTGATACACAAATACATGAATGAGCAGGGCTGTGTTCTGATAAAAAGATATTTAAATCAAGTTGTGGTGAGCCAGATTTGCTACTTTGTTGTAGTGGGGAGACCCTGGTCTTGATTATGCATATTTTGAAGCTATAGCTCTGTTTTTACTGATCCATAAGCTTTATTATATGGGCTATGTCATCTCTATTTGGAATAATGGAGAAAGATAATCTCTAAGTACGTGAGTTTGATCCCAAGAGACACAGAGAATAAACAGTACTTCTATGTAGAGTAGGGTAGACCTGGTGGTGAGGTTAATTCAGGATAAAGAAGTGGAGGGGTGCATCCCCGGAACAGTGATTCACTTACCTGTGCTTAAACAAAACCCTCTTGATTGTCCCTTGGACTGCAAGGAGATCCAACCAGTCAGGTTTGATCCAGGGTTGATCAAACCAGTCAACCTTGGATATTTGTTGGAAAGAATGGTGCTGAAGCTGAAGCTCTAATGCTTTGGCCACCTGATGTGAAGATCCAACTCCCTGAAAAAGACTCTGATGCTGGAAAAGACTGAAGGCAGGAGGAGAAAGGGAAGACAGAGGATGAGATGGTTAGATATCATCACCAATTCAATGGACATGAATTTGAGCAAACTCCAGGAAACAGTGAAGGACAAGGATACAGGGCGTGCTGCGAAGGGTACAGCGTGTGCTGCGGTCCATGGCATCACAGACAGTCAGGCACGACTTAGCGACTGAACAGCAGCAAGCAAAAGCCCTGCCACACACCGCTTTCCTAACCGAACCCAAAGACATAGATTCGGTTTCCCTTTATTTATGTTATGCTCTGCATTTCTCAGAGCAAGATTTTAAAATAACCAACAGGAAGCAGGTAATAATCTATTTATTCTACTACTTAGTTCTGTTACTTCTTCTTAGTAACTGTAAGTTGTGGAACTCCAAATACCCCTTTCCCCCTCCCTCGAGAGAAGTTGTATACTTTACTTTTCAATTCATGGTTGGTTGGTTGGTTGGTTTGTTTTTCTGGCCAGCCTCTGCTTTAGCTGCCCTCCCTGTTCATAACCCTTCAGTATAACAGTGCTACTGATTTCTTAGCATTTATCTTTTCTTCTGCCTGCTCCCTGATACGTCCATTTTCTACATTCCAGAGAACATTCTCTCCACTTTCTTGTTATTGGCTGTCCCTAACCTGCTGAAGAGACCTCTTGTTTGAAGTCCTGCTTTCTTTCCAGCCATTGATCTGCTTTGAAGAAGGTGGACTCTCCTGAGAAGTGACTCAGTCCACTTCTTGCTGTTGAGTTTTTGAGACTTTAGACTCTGTTCTCCTATTTATTAAAAGAACAAGAGCAAGGTTGCACATTTTTTTTTGTATATATACACAATCATGACAAGTTTAAAATAAGTTTAAAAAGAAATCAGTCTAAGACAGACCAGGTTTTATTTATACAGAATAGCTTCCTTCACATTTTACTGACCTCAGTATTGATTGCAATAAAGTTATTGATAAAATGTCAGAGTTCCCACCACCAGAATAGAAAGCATATACCACCAGACCTGGCTCCTGCTAGCTCAAGCTAAGTGAACATTTGATCACTTTGCTAATTTTTTGCTAATTCCTCCCCCCACCTTTTTTTGTTTTGAGTCAAAGTGGCTATGTTATACATGCTCAATAGATGTAAAACTGCAGACCTGTACTGAGGTTATTGGAGATGACTTCTGATTTTATTGTCTGCATGTACACAGCAAAAAATTCACAAAAAGCATCCTTTATAAACATTAAATATACATAAAAAGTCCATTTTAAAAGCAATAGAAAAAAAACCCAAATGTTTTATTATGAATAACTTCTACGATTTTACTGCAAATTTTTTCCTTGTTGAAACAATTAAATCTGATTTTATTAGATTATCTTCCCATTAGTCAGATGATTCTCTGTGAGTCTCAAAAGGTGGATTTCCTGGCATACTTAGACAAACTGAAAAAAGGGAGGAAGGAGCATTTATGCATCTACTGAAGTTCAAAAAAGAAATAAGTATAAACCTAAACTAAGTATAAGTGGAAAGTCAAAGTAAAGCTAAAGTCTTTTCAGATAGCCAAGGTTTAGAAATATTTATTACCTCATTCTGAAACCTATATAAAACTGTTGTGAGATGCTGTTTCAAATAAAATAGAAATTTATATAAGTGAAGCACAAACTGAAATAGAACTGAAATGCTTTTAGACTTTCAAAATGAATAGCTGGATATTTTTACTGAATTTTCTGTGTGGTGAGGGTGCGGTTGGACCTACCGGAGAGGTAAAAATGAAGGCAATAGATAGAAAAGAATATCTTGTTCTCAGGGAGCAATTGAGCTCTCCTACAGGAGATAAACCAAGTGAAATCTAATAGTTTCGCTTCACTTTGTGACTTTCCCCCAGTATGGCCTCAGGGAATTTTGAGCTCCAAGTAGGTCCATAAAGGGAATTTTGAAATTCTCTTAATAGATCTGTTCTTGAAACAAGTCAGCTGAACTGAGCAAGGTGCCCTGCCAACACACTGACTCACAGTCCTGGGGAGCCCTGCTCCCAGACCTCCATGGTGAGTCTCTTGTCTCATGTCCATCCTCAAGAGTTGCGTGTAATTCATCTGCAACACGTGTTCAAAGCCCACCTTCCTGGTGGCCTGATTGAAATGAGATAGCAGGTATAGATGCCACCCCTAAACACACAGGCTGAAACGTTAATGAACTTTTCGGCCAGTAAATCCAGCTCATTCTGTGGCTGCGTGGTGACCTAGCCACCTCATCTGCCAAGTTACGTTGCTTTTGTTTTTCTCCTGGTCAGATAGAACAACCAATGTAAATGTAAATGCTAAAGCTGAAACTCCAGTACCTTGGCCACCTCATGAGAAGAGCTGACTCATTGGAAAACACTCTGATGCTGGGAGGGACTGGCAGGCAGGAGAAGGGGACAACCAAGGATGAGATGGCTGGATGGCATCACAGACTTGATGGACGTAAGTCTGAGTGAACTCTGGGAGATGGTGATGAACAGGGAGGCCTGGCGTGCTGCGATGCATGGGGTCGCAAAGAGTCGGACACAACTGAGCGACTGAACTGAACTGAATTGTACTTTGTTCCTCTCTCTCTCTGGCTTTGATTCCTTGATTTGTGTCACTCCCCTCACTGCATCCGCTTAGTAGAGCAAAGTGTTGACTAGAGGACTGAAGAGCTTGAGCCATAGTCATGTACATTACTTTGCCAACAAAGTCCATCCAGTCAAGGCTATGGTTTTTTCCGGTAGTCGTGTGTGGATATGAGAGTTGGACTATAAAGAAAGCTCAGCGCCGAAGTGCTGATGCTTTCGAACTGTAGTGTTGGGTAAGACTCTTGAGAGTCCCTTGGACTGCAAGGAGATCCAACCAGTCCATCCAAAGGAGATCAGTCCTGAATATTCACGGAAAGGACTGATGTTGAAGCTGAAGCTCCAATGTTTTGGCCACCTGATGTGAAGAGCTGACTCACTGGAAAAGACCCTGATGCTGGGAAAGATTGAAGGGAGGAGGAGAAGGAGAAGACAGAGGATGAGATGGTTGGATGGTATCACCAACTCAATGGACATGAGTTTGAGCAAGCTCCAGGAATTGGTGATGGACAGGGAGGCCTGGAATGCTGCAGTCCATGGGATCGCAAAGAGTCAGACATGACTAAGTGACTGAACTGAACTGAACTGTGTACCTTTAAACTGCACTGCAATTTATACATATAGTTGTGGTTGAAATACCAATGACATAGACAACCTCTAGGGACAGAAGCAGCCCTCATATCTACATTCCTTTGTTAGCAAAAAATCATTCAAATTCTTCTCTAAAAGTATTTATTAAGCATCTATCTCTGTAAATCTCTATGTTAGGAACTGAATAATAGGAATGGACCATTATTCAATTAGAACTTACTTCCCTGGTGGCTCAGATAGTAAAGTGTCTGACTACAATGCAGGGTTCTATTCCCGGGTCGGGAAGACCCCCTGGAGAAGGAAATGGCAACCCACTCCAGTATTCTTGCCTGGAAAATCCCATGGATGGAGGAGCCTGGTGGGCTACAGTCCACAGGGTCTCAAAGAGTCGGACACAACTGAGTGACTTAACTTTAGTCCAATAGGCTAAGGAGGAAATCTGCATATATCTTTACTACTTGCTGTGTCTAGGTTCTTTCTGAGTCACACTGAAAGGTAAAATCTTTGAAGGAAAAAAATTAATAAATGAAATAAATCTTTGGACAGCATCCTTGAGTTATGGTTAAATAGGAAATTTCAGTGCCTGTTCAGAGGTTTAGGCACTTGTGAGGATTCCAGT
This sequence comes from Raphicerus campestris, assembly GCA_006410735.1. Taxonomy (NCBI): domain Eukaryota; kingdom Metazoa; phylum Chordata; class Mammalia; order Artiodactyla; family Bovidae; genus Raphicerus; species Raphicerus campestris. The sequence goes on along the minus strand of SJYW01005268.1, from coordinate 916,990 downwards.
GAGATTTAAATAAGCCACCATCTCTGAAAGTCAGAAATGAAAAGATCAAACCAAGGAAAGTGCATGCTCTACCTGTCTCATCTCCTATCCTAATTACACCTTATACTCACTAATGTTCTAAGTGCTTTTTGACAGGACAGCAATGGTATATCAATAGATACTGCATGAACTGGAGCAGGCAAATCGAGTCACTCAAGGCTTCTTTTAATCTCTTGGATCATTATTTTGAAGATAAAAGTCGATTTCTGAAAGGGCAAGTTTCAAAGGAGTCTAGCAATTAGAATGGTAAAAATACTAGGTCATCTGGTCCATTTCTCTGGTTGCTTTAGAAATTTATACACAATATAGATGACTCTAATTTAACTAGTATCATTTGAAATATTACAGATGATAGAGTTTGCTTCTTCCCTCACGAGAGTAGGTCTGTCTTATATCCCTTCCTTAACTTTTATAAAATATTTTTTATTTTTATATTTTGATTAATNTTTATACACAATATAGATGACTCTAATTTAACTAATATCATTTGAAATATTACAGATGATAGAGTTTGCTTCTTCCCTCACGAGAGTAGGTCTGTCTTATATCCCTTCCTTAACTTTTATAAAATATTTTTTATTTTTATATTTTGATTAATTTCATTATTATGAATATCATTTGAAATTATTCTGAGTAAATCTTTAAGTTGTGGGTATTTATTTCTTACAGGTATCTAGGAGTTGTTTCTTATTGAAAGATGCAAGGTTCTAGGTAGAACATGCAAAGACATTCTTTCCTTTGAGATATAAAATCTCTCTTTTTATATAGGATACATGCACACAAGCACTGTCCAGTAAATATAAAAATATTACATTTGCCCCAAAACAAATAAATATGTTTAAATATAAAATAGCCTATACATCTTTGGACATATTCTTCAGATAGCCAAGATTTATTGTCAAATATTTAATGTCTTGTATTAAATGACTAATAGAAGGAAGAGTCATTAATATTTTATTTATATGCCTCACATTTATAGGTTTTCAGAAATCATAAGAACTTTAGTAATCATTTAACCTTTTTTTAAAAATAGCTTATTCTACTTTACAATACTGTATTGGTTTTTCCATACATTGACATGAATCAGCCACAGGTGTACACGATCTCCCAGTGCTGAAGCCCCCTTCCACCTCCCACCCCATACCATCTCCCCAGATCATCCCATACACCAGCCCCAAGCATCCTGTATCCTGTATTGATCATAGACTGGTGCTTCGTTTCTTATATGATAGTATACATGTTTCAGTGCCATTCTCCCAAATCATCCCACCCTCTCCCTNTCCCCATCCTTACTGGATTTCCTGGACTTCCTGGCTGTATCACTTACTGTTTGCATAACAAACCACTCCAAAACTTTATTTACTGGATCATGTGTCTATGGGTTGTATGGGTGATTTTTCTGTTTCAAGCTGGCTGTGATGGAGGTGGATGATCTTGACAGCCTCACTCACATGGCTATGGGCTCAACTGAGCTGATTGGGCTGGCAAAGTAAGCTTGGGTGGCTGAGGTTTCTCTTCTTATAGTCCCTCATTTTCCAGGAACCCAGACCAGCTTTCAGGCTTCCCAGGTGGTGCTAGTGATAAAGAATCCACCTGCCAATGCAGGAGACATAAGAGACATGGGTTTGACCTCTGTGTCAGGAAGATCCCCTGGAGGAGGGTGTGGCAACCCACTCCAGTATTCTTGCCTGGAGAATCCCATGGACAGAGGAGCTTGGTGGCATAAAGTCCATGGTGTCTCAAAGAATCAGAATGACTGAGGTGATTTAGCACAGCACAGACCAGCTTCCTTCATATGGAGTCTCAGGCTTCAGCAGCATGAGAGGGCAAGCACTGACCTTCAGGGGCTGTTCAAACTTCTGCTTCCATTATGCTTACTAGTATGCCCTATGCCAAATAATGCAAGTNCTTCATATGGAGTCTCAGGCTTCAGCAGCATGAGAGGGCAAGCACTGACCTTCAGGGGCTGTTCAAACTTCTGCTTCCATTATGCTTACTAGTATGCCCTATGCCAAATAATGCAAGTCTCAGAGCCAACCGAGAATCAAGGGGTGGAAAAATAGACTCAACCTCCGATGGGAGCAGTGACAAAGTCCCATTATAGAATGGCTTGGATATTGGAATGGGGTTGTAGCTATTTTGCAGTTTTAACACACTAGCAGAGAGCTCAGGACCTCCCTCGTGGCTCAGATGGTAAAGCATCTGCTTACAAGGCAGGAGACCTGGGTTTGATCCCTGAGTTGGGAAGATCTCCTGGAGAAGGAAATGGCAACCCACTCCAGTACTCTTGCTTGGAAAATCCCATGGACAGAGGAGCCTGGTAAGCTATAGTTCATGGGGTCGCAAAGAGTCGGACACAACTGAGTGACATCACTCACTTTTAGCAGAGAGCTCGAACCCCTCCACAGTCTTGCATGCGGCAGTCCACGGAGTCACGAAGAGTGGGACATAACTTAGCAGCTGAACAACAGCAAAGAGCTTGAAAAGACTCTCATTTTTACAACCTCTTTTCCTCTTAAACTCCCTCCTTCTCAACCATCAAGGCCTCAAAATGAGATTGGAAACTGGTGACTTTCAACTGATGGCTCCTTTTCAAAAAAAGGGATTGTCCTTTTTTTAAAAAAAAAAATTTCTTTAGGATATGACATTTTGAAATTAATCTTAGTTCTTCCTACCATATCACACAGATTTCTTTCTTTCCCCCTTATTATATCATAGGATCCTGCCTTAAATTAACTGTATTTTAAAAGATTAAATGTCCATTTGAAAATTTTCTAATCCCTTTTTTCCCTTTCCTCTTGGATGCTTTCAGACACTTTGTCTTTGTTTGGGGGTATTTATGATATATTAATGTTATTTATAAAATGTGTTTTATCTGTCTAGGCTATGTCTTCCCTTTCATTTCTTTTCTGTTTTATTTTTAACAAAGTCAGTTAAGTTATAAAAACAGCCCCCATGCTGATCTATACTTTTTTTGAGACATTTTCTGTTAGCTGAATACGTTGTTGTTTATCATTATCCTTTGTTTGTAGCCAGATTTGAAGCCAGGCTGCAGTTCTCACAAACAAATCAATTTGAATTAATTTGCCAAGCAGAGTTAACGAGGCATTGTATGAATTCGAGATATACTACACGGACCGCGTTCCCTGAGGTTATCCCTTCACTGGGAAAATTTTGATTCTTGTACCACATTGTAGCCGTGTATACCTGACCTTTGAATCTCGCACTAAATGATGCGTAGCTACCAACTGGTTCATTTTTTGAAAAGTCCTGGAAATGCCACACAACCAAACAAACCAGAGTACAGAGAATTCTTTCACTAGTTTCTTTGCTGGGAAAGGATGGTCTTTAAGATAGCCACTTGCCTATTCTAGGAGTCCTGTTACTAATGTTGTTCTTAGTGAAAGTTTGAGAAACATATTTCTTCTTTTTAATTGCAAAGTTCTCTTCTTAAAACAGTTTGTTGTTGGCCTCACCACATGGCATGTAGGATCTTAATTTCCCCATCAGGGATCTAACCCCTGGCCCCTGCTTTGGAAGCATGGAGTCCTAACCCCTGGGCCACCAGGGAATTCCCAGAGAAACATAGTTCTTGGCGGATCTTTGAGGTCCGCTCGACCTTAAAATAGTAGACTTCTCTCAAAATATAAAGCTGAGAGTTCCTAGTGACCTCTGCTCCTAGAAACTGATTTATGATTATGAAATACAAAAACATTTACTTAAGAAGGAGCTCAGTGTTCACTCACCCTCCACCCCATACATCCTCAACAAGTTTTCCAGCAAGAATTTCCTTCAGACTGTGAAGGCTGATACAAACAAGTAGGAAAAGCCAGTCCTCCTCAAAGATGAGGAAATGGTAATAGATACCCCAAAGAAGCTCAGATCTCTGGGTCTCAGATGAGTAACGTCCCAGGATGCCTAAGAAATCTGAACTCTGTCTCTCTTTAACGTTCATTCAGAAATAATCACAGGAGTTTGGCATAGAAAACTAGTTTGGGGAAAGTGTCCTAAATTTTACATTGCCCTAAAGAATGTTTTGAAACTACCATGCAAAAATTCTCATGTGTTTTATTGGACAGATAAGTTAGTATATATTTAACCATGTTTAACAAATAACCTCAGATATGCAGATGACACCACCCTTATGGCAGAAAGTGAAGAGGAACCAAAAAGCCTCTTGATAAAAGTGAAAGAGGAGAGTGAAAAAGTTGGCTTAAAGCTCAACATTCAGAAAACAAAGATCATGGCATCTGGTCCCATCACTTCATGGGGAAGCAGTGGAAACAGTGTCAGACTTTATTGTGGGGGGCTCCAAAATCACTGCAGATGGTGACTGAAGCCATGAAATTAAAAGATGCTTACTCCTTGGAAGGAAAGTTATGACCAACCTAGATAGCATATTGAAAAGCAGAGACATTACTTTGCCGACTAAGGTCCATCTAGTCAAGGCTATGGTTTTTCCTGTGGTCACGTATGGATGTGAGAGTTGGACTGTGAAGAAAGCTGAGCGCTGAAGAATTGATGCTTTTGAAATGTGGTGTTGGAGAAAACTCTTGAGAGTCCCTTGGACTGCAAGGAGAGCCAACCAGTCCATTCTTAAGGAGATCACCCCTGGGGTTTCTTTGGAAGGACTGATGCTAAAGCTGAAACTCCAGTACTTTGGCCACCTCATGTGAAGAGTTGACTCCTTGGAAACACCTCTGATGCTGGGAGGGATTGGGGCAGGAGGAGAAGGGGACAACAGAGGATGAGATGGCTGGATGGCATCACTGACTCGATGGACGTGAGTTTGAGTGAACTCCAGGAATTGGTGATGGACAGGGAGGCCTGACGTGCTGCGGTTCATGGGGTTGCAAAGAGTTAGACATGACTGAGCAACTGAACTGAACTGAACAAAGACTTTGGTGATGGCCTGGGCTCTTTAAAACAAGTCTTGTATCTAAATAGTCTAAATTCCCTTTGGATAGCATTAGCAAACTGTCACATGAGTAGTATGTTGTAAATATATTGTATGTTCACTTCCTTGGAAAGAGTATAGTATAAGGCAAGTTATGAGAGCCTCTTAAGGAGCTCTGCCTCTGGTTGAACTGAAACACTCAGATGAAGTTCTCTAGTTACTCTATATCTATTGCTGTATAGCAAGCAAATCACCTCCAAACTTAGTGGCACACAACCAGCATTTATTATCTCACAATATCTATAGGTCAGAATTTGGTAGCAACTTGGTCGAGTGGTTCTGTATTGAAGTGTCTGATGGCTTGAAGTTAACGTATCAACTAGGACTGTAGCCATCTGAAGGCTTATCCAGGCCTGGAGAATCTGGTGGCCTCAGTTCCTCGACATATGGGTGTCTTAAGTGTCCTTATTACACAAGAGTGGGATCCCCAGAGTGGACATGAGAGAAGGATAGAGAGAAAGCCACAGTGCCTTTTCTGATCTAAGCTCTAAGAGTTACACATAGTCAATTCCACCATATTCTGTTCTTTACAGTTGAGTTACTAAGTCCAGCCCATATTTGAAGTTGGAGAATTAAGTTCCGCCTGTTACAGAGAGATGTTTCAAAGAACTTGTAAACCTCTTAAAGTTATCACATAATCCTCCTATTCTGTACATTTTTCAGAGTCTGGAATGAATGCACAAAAGATATGCTTATCAAACTTGCAAAATGACACAAAATTGAGAATGGTATCTCCTGCAGGAAACAGCAAACCTCGAGTTGAACAGTTTCTTATCAGGTTGGAATGCTGTTCTGAAACGAAAAAGAAAAAAGTGTAATTAAAGTCCGGCTTTGAAGTTCATAAAGTATACTACATGAATTCAAGATGGGACAAACTTCTGGTGAAGTAATTTAATTGGAAACTGTCTTGGGCTTAAGCTGGAAATAAGCCTAATATGTGGCTGTGCTTCGTTGTTTAAATTGGTAGTCTGTCAGTTGTGTCTGACTCTTTGTGACCCCATGGACTGTAGCTAGACAACTGTCAAAAGCCAGCATATTCATCAGGTCAAAGGTGGGTGAATACTGGGTTGGCTAAAAAGTTCATTTGGGTTTTTTTCCCCATAAGATATTACAGAACACCCCAAATGAACTTGTGGGCCAACCCAATACATAGGATACACGTGGATGCATGCTTGCTAAGTCGCTTTAGCTGTGTCTGACTCTTTTTGATCCTATGGATCCACCAGGCTCCTCTGTCCATGGAATTCTCCAGGCAAGAATACTGGAGTGTGTGGACATGCCCTCCTCCATGCGCTCTTCCCAACCCAGGGATCGAACCTGCCTCTCTTATGTCTCCTGCATTGGAAAGCAGGTTCTTTACCACTAGCATCCTTTGGTAAGCCCAATACATGGGACATTGATTGTTATTTTTAGACCCCTTGGGAATAATATATTCATTTATAGGCATAAGCTTCAAAGTTTGTCTGGAATATCTATAATTTATAAACAACAGAGACTCCATAAGATCTAAGCAAAAATAATAACTGTAGCATAAGTTTAGGAGAAGGCGATGGCACCCCACTCCAGTGCTCTTGCCTGGAGGATCCCATGGATGGAGGAGGCTGGTGGGCTGCAGTCCATGGGGTCACGGAGGGTCGGACACGACTGAGCGACTTCCCTTTCACTTTTCGTTTTCGTGCATTGGAGAGGGAGGTGGCAACCCACTCCAGTGTTCTTGCCTGGAGAATCCCAGGGATGGGGGAGCCTGCTGGGCTGCCGTCTCTGGGGTCACATAGAGTCAGACACGACTGAAGCGACTTAGCAGCAGCAGCAGCAGCAGCATAAGTTTATCATGGCATCAGCAATGTTGATATTGATGTGACTTTCCCATTCATGAGGATGAAAATGTTCTTATTCATTGCCCATTGAAATTCCAAACCTCCTTCTTGTCCTCAAAGCTGTGTAGTGACCCCACACATGCATGTTTGAATGAGCAGAATTTTTCAAACTCAAATATTCTAGCTTTCTGGCTTGAAAAACATTGAGTTTGATATCCTCTGCAGAAGAAGAATGAAAGAAAGTGAAAGGTGGGGACATGTAGAAAGGAAGGCCGCCAATGAGAAATGAAAGGAATCAATAAGGCTGAAAAGAAACAGGGGGACCGCACAGAGGGGTGACCTGCGGGAGTGAACAGATCACAGTGAAGGGTGAGCCCCAGGGTAACACTGGGGCTTTCACAACAGTGGCCGAAACACGTGATAAGAAGGGCACCTGGGGGAATCTTGAAAGTTTGAAGACCGAACATTAAGGTTTTAGGCCGGAAAGGAAACTGGCAAAGATTGGACAGTAACCATTGCACGGTGGAGTAAATCTCATAGGCTTGCCTTCTTTTAACTGTAACCCTTCTCAATCAAGTGCTGTTGTAACAATAACAACAATGGCGATAAGTCATATACTGAGGCCTTATTTTCTGCTGCTGTTCTCAGAGCTTTACACACTTATTTCCCTTTTAATTCTTGCAACAATCCTATGTTGCAGTTACTATCATAATTCTCATTTTATTTTTGAAGAAACTAAGGCTTGAAGACACACCAAGACATAGGTATTTTTAGCATGTTTACCAGAAAGGAATAGACAAAATTCAGATTGAAATTGACCATCCTAGCTTCAGGGCATATTTTGAAATAATTATAGAAGGAAAATGAGTGGCACCCCTTGAGAAAGGAAAGCAAATTTGATAGTCAGTTTTGTTTTGTTAATTTATGGCATGTCATTTTTGAAGGTAGATCTCAAATAAAGAATAAGTTCTAGATAGACCTATGCTCATGAAGAAAGTTCTAGTAAATATGATTTGGAAACAATCTCTTAAACTTCAAAAGCAAATGAAGATATCATGGGCACCTGGGGTTTATTTTGTTCATCTTTCTGGGACTGATAGTATCTTTAATAGATGAGGATAAATAAAAAGTCCAAGGTCAATGAGCTTCTGGAAGAGAATAAAGAATAGAAATTAAGGCTTCAAAATACAGGGAAAGGATAGGAATTGTGATACATGTTCTAATTATTGCATCAGGATAAATGGGTTTTAGTATAATAGCACTTCAACAGAAATAGCACTTTGATTGAGATCTGGGAGAAATTCAATGTTAACACGTCTGCACACATACTCAATTTAGCCAGCCTGACAAGCATCAAGCAAGGATCAGAGGTGTGGTCATTTAGGTAAGTGGACCTGGAATACCAGGGTTACATCTCTAGCACAGCCCCTCGTCCCATCCCCTGAGAATGAAGAGAAATCACACACTCACCCCCTTCCCAGCCTCTTCCAACTCCCCATGAGCATTCTTGCCTGGATTGTTACATTTCATTTGTACAAAATCTTGTAATATAGGTATTATCATCTTCATATTTTGGGGGGACTAGATGAAAAAACTGAGACATCTAGATTAAGAAAATTGTGCAAGTTTATGGAAGTGGTAAATGTCTGAGATAATATTGCATGCACAGTCTGAAAGATTCCATAGCTAATGCTCTTTTCATTTGTGTTAGAGCCATCTTTGCTTAAATAACTCAACTCCTATAGCCTAGAAATGGCGGCTCAATATTGACTTTGATATAGGAAAGAATTGATAATATGTCAGTCCACATATATTTTCCATTTCTAAATGTACCCAGAAGATACGAGACAGTGAGCTTCATCAGCCAAGTCAGGGCATGCCTGGGTGACCCACACTGCTTTCTAAGAGTAAATGTCTCATCACTTTGGAAAGGTGGTTCTTCCTGATGCCTGGAGCCACTTAAGTGAGTCTGGAAAAGCTCCCTTACTTAACAATGCCCTTGTGCTCTGAGTGTATTAATTTACTTCCCCCAGCTGATCAGTTTTCTGCTCCAAGAGATTAATTTCCTTGCCTTGGCATACTAAAGGATTGAGGTTCACAGCATACAAATACTTCTTTTTTCTTCAGCCCCAAAGGTATGTTGTGAGGATTAATGAGATGATGTTTATAAGCATCCTTGCTCACAAAACACTTTATAAATACAAGATATTCTTTGTTGAGGTCTATCCATCATTTACAAGTAGCTGAATATTCTAGATGCCCTTTGGGAAGCACAACCCCCCTTTTTCTGACTCTTAAAGAGAGTACATCTGGGTCAAGACTAGGAACAAAATCAGAGTGAGGCTCAAGGAGTTTCCCGAGTTCCTTGTCTTTAGTGTCTGACTTTGCTTTGAAACTCACAAAGTGTTCTTTGGGGAGAGAGACATTCTAACCACCTCTGAAAATGCCCTATACTACTTGAGCCTACCCACATCGATTTTCTTTTGCCTCTAGCTCTAATACATAGTATTCATTCTCTGACTGTTCATTAGACCCACAGTCTCATTTTTTAGTGTCAACAAAGCAATAAAGAAAACTTTCCCTTCCTTTATTCCAAGACTCAAAACAAAATGCAAAAAATACCTCTGGCATTAATTTTGCACAGACGAATGTTGCTGCAATATTCCTATTAGCATGTCCATGTACTTGACAACATTTCAGATGGTATTAATAGTCTACCTGCAAGAAAGCGTTTTCTGCCAGCCCAGTGCAAATTGCCAGAACCTTTAAGCCACTCTTCTTCACCTTAGCAGCAGTATATCATCATTACCTGTGGCTGGTCCCAGAACCACATTTGTCTCTGCCTGAATTGCTCTTTTACTTTCCGTGGTTTTAGAAACCCACTTTGTTTTGGAAATGGGGTTAGCTGAGTGTATTTTAGAAGATGCAGAAATATAAAAAGCCACAACCAGGGGATTTAGGGGGTATGTTGGCTGTTTCATTTTCTATGGTCAGTTAATATTTGAATGATGAACTCTGTGGGACCAAAGGTAACAATACAGTCATCTTTTGATGGGAGGCTGTGGAATTAATGTGCTTCCTTTTGATTAGTAGGAATAAATTCAATCATATTAATAATACTAAGCACCGAAGAACTGATGCTTTTGACCTGTGGTGTTGGAGAAGACTCTTGAGAGTCCCTTGGACTGCAAGGAGATCCAACCAGTCCATTCTGAAGGAGATCAGCCCTGGGATTTCTTTGGAAGGAATGATGCTAAAGCTGAAACTCCAATACTCTGGCCACCTCATGCGNTCAGCCCTGGGATTTCTTTAGAAGGAATGATGCTAAAGCTGAAACTCCAATACTCTGGCCACCTCATGCGAAGAGTTAACTCATTGGAAAAGACTCTGATGCTGGGAGGGATTGGGGGCAGGAGGAGAAGGGGACGACAGAGGATGAGATGACTGGATGGCATCACTGACTCGATGGACGTGAATCTGAGTGAACTCGGGGAGTTGGTGATAGACAGGGAGGCCTGGCGTGCTGTGATTCATGGGGTCGCAAAGAGTCGACACGACTGAGTGACTGAACTGAACTGAACTGAAGTAGTTTGAATAGATTGGATTTTTTTTTTCATATCTCAGGTTCTTTATATGCTGACTCTTAATATCCTATACTGAGTCCTCTGGCATACTGGGAAGTGGAGAACCTGAGGCTAAGTGACTTGTTCAAGATTAAGCAGCTGCTGAAGCTTAAACTCAAAGCCAGCCCAAAGTTATGACCTCCTACACTTTACTGATGACGATTTTAAGAAAATTAGTATAACTTCTAATGAATAGGATCTATGATTGGACCAACAGAGTAAAAAAATGGTGTACAAGTTATGTTTTTGTGCTATACAAGAGTTTTCTCTATCTTTAAGTTCTTCAGCTGAAAGAATTTTTACTTCTTTGGGGCCATTGGCAAGTTTCCAGGTTACCTAAAGAGGGACTTAATGGATTGGGAAACTAGTCAGGGTTCAGCTTGCTTTCTTTATCTCTCCTTCCTCTGTTCTCTCTCCCTTTTCTTTTAAATGGATTAACCCAAATGTCGCAAATGTGAGCTGTTTCTGCATAAAGGTTGTAGCCGTGTGTATGAACCAGTTGGGCCTTAGTAATTTTACCTCAAAGCATTCTTCTCTTCACAATATTATAATCCGCAGTGCATGGTTGTATGTGTCTCCAGGAACTGAAATATTTGATAATAGAGTCAATAGTGCAAAAGCAAATGACAATAGGCAACTAACTGTATAAAAGATGGATGGTGATACACACACACACACACACACACACACACACACACACCTCTAGCTTTTTAAGTAGATTGAAATATGGCCAGAACTTTTTTTCTAAAATTCAGTCCCATGTAGGTGAGTGTTAGATCCATATAAGTAATTTAAGAACTGTCTATTTGAAGATTTCATTGTACAATTTGTAAATTTCTCAGTGTGGCTGAGAACTGTAGTCACTAGATTTTTAGGATCTAATTAGAAATGCACATATGCCTCTTTTTAATGACATTATGACATTACTATTCATAAGGCCATTCTTTCTTGAGGATGGCATCCCTGTCTGTTGAAGTATCAATTTTAGTCTTTGTTTCAATGTTCATACTGGTTGCTATATAAAATGTACAACTAAATGTCATTAAGGTAGATGGGTTTGATGAGGTTTGCTCAGCTTTCAGAGTAGTCCCTGTGTATGGATTCTGATATTTAGAAGGTTATTTGCTCTTCAGTTAGTCTAACAAATGGGGCTCGGGGCAAATGAACTCATTCTCATGCACATGTTTCTAAAACATTTTTCACTAATGTTTGAGCTAAATTAAAATAAAAACCAACAAGAACATGAAAAGAGACTAAGAACAATGTTAATGTGGCAATTTAAACCAATTTGGTTTTCCAAATGACCTTCCATCTTTCACAACTTTTAACAGTATGCAAGATCGCTATCCCCACTGCCAGATGCTATCTGTCTGGCATGGAAAACTTAAAACTTTTTTCTAAATGTCTTTAAAGCTGAGATGGAGAAGAATGACTCTCTGTCATTCACTTTCCGAAGGGTCTAAGGTTGAATCATGGCTATGCTGTCCTCCCAACACATCACTAATTGATTCTCCCCTGTTGTTTCTTAGTCGTCAAGCCCATACCATATCTGAAATGATTTTCCATGGAGCTGTATGCTTGACAGATTGAATGGGAGGGGGGATACTTAGAAGGACCAAGACTCCTATGTTTGTGGAAGAAGTAAGTCAATGCAGCTTCTTAATTAAGTTGGTACATATAGAGCTGTCAGTCTGGAACATTCGGTACTTCATATTTTGCCTTGCGTGGTACTAAGAATATTTAGCTTTCTCTTCATTATTGACTTCACTAATCCATTCTACAGAGAGTGGGAAAAGGTCATTACTACACTTAATATTGCACCAATGACAGTTACAGAAAACCCAAAGTAATATAATATATTCAAGGTGAGCCTGGCATAATCCATTTGGCATTTCTCAGTGTGTTGCTGTGACTGAAACTTGAGAGGGATCAAAGCTTGTGAAGATGGATGCTATCCCTTGTGTAGCTGTCTCTTGTAGGGTAAAGTTAAGAGTTACAGAGATACATGTTCTTCTCAGAAAAGCGCATCTTCCTTTTCTATTAGGACATGTGAAAATCAGCCCAACTTTATTTTGGATTAGTAGACTTCTGTGTAGAGATCTACCAGGATGATCACATAATGGTCTCATAGGTATTTATTTACGTTAACAGATAACATTACGTTTTTTTCACCATGGGCTTGTTGAAACACCAAGAAGTTAAGATACCTTTCTATTTTGGACTTCTAGCTATTTCTTTTTTTTTTTTTTTTTCTTCTGTGAGAAATAATGCTTTGAGGAAAACTTTAAATTATATACTGCAATCCAAAATTGTTAGTTGTCCTTTCCATTCATTACATGGTGTCCTTTGATATGTTAATATTTTAGGCTTGATGCCAGCCAGATACGGTCTCATAATGTAAGCTGGAAACAGATCCACAGTCTCCTCTTTGATGAGCTTTTTGCTTGTTTTTCCTCCTGGGGAGTAAGAATAATGAGTCAGCTCCTAAGACTAATTTGTTCGAAGGAGAAATGAATGGGAAATCTTTTCAATGTACTCAGTACTGCCTCTCACAGAAGGCAGGTGCTAGTCTGACCACACGCAGAATCTTCTCCACCAGTAAAAACTCCAACATGCAGGTGGCCCAGAGATGGAAATACTGGGGCAAGCTTTTATTCACCTGGTGCTACGTGCCATCCTAATATTCTTTCTAGCTTTTATACTTCTTTATGAATTGCTTTCAAACCTCCTGTTTTGAGATTTCTATTTCACTTTTAACACTGGTGATCTGGATTGGGCTTCCTGAAGTTCCAATACTAGAAGGCTAAGAGTCAGAAGTAATTTAGAAGTTCACTAGTTTCTGTTTGATCTCCGTGAGGTTGGTTGATAAGACAGTAGAGTTCCCAAAGNAGAGAGTTAACTTTTCTCCACACCCTCTCCAGTATTTATTGTTTGTAGACTTTTTGATGATGCCCATTCTGACCAGTGTGAGATGATGCCCCACTGTAGTTTTGATTTGTATTTCTCTAATAATGAGTGATGTTGAGCATCTTTTCATGTATTTATTAACCATCTGTATGCCTTCTTTGGAGGAATGTCTGTTTAGGTCTTTTGTCCACTTTTTGATTGGATTTTTCCTTTTTCTGATATTGAGCTGCATGAGCTACTTTTATATTTTGGAGATTAATTCTTTGTCAGTTGTTTCATTTGCTATTGTTTTCTCCCATTCTGAAGGCTGCTTTTTCACCTTGCTTATAGTTTCCGTTGTTGTTCAAAAACTTTTAAGTAATTAGGTCCCTTTTGTTTATTTGCTTTTATTTCCATTACTCTGGGAAGTAGTTCATAGAGGATCTTGCTGTGATTTATGTCAGAGATAGTTCTATGTTTTCCTCTAAGAGTTTTATAGTTTCTGATCTTACATTTAGGTCTTTAATCCATTTTGAGTTTATTTTTGTGTGTATGGTGTTATAAAGTCTTCTAGTTTAATTCTTTTACATGTAGTTGATCAGTTTTCCCAACATTACTTGTTGAAAAGACTGTCTTTTCTCTATTGTATATTTTTGCCTCTTTTGTCAAAGATAATATATACATAGGTATGTGGATTTATCTCTGGACATTCTGTTTTGCTCCCTTGATCTATATTTCTGTCTTTGTGCTAGTACCATACAGTCTTGATGATTGTAATTTTGTAGTATAGTCCGAAGCCAGGAAGATTGATTCCTCCAGTTCCATTCTTCTTTCTCAAGATTACTTTGGCTATTTGGGATCTTTTGTGTTTCCATAAAAATTGTGACATTATTTGTTCTAGTTTTGTGAAAAATACCATTGGTAGTTTGATAGGAGTTGCACTGAATCTATAGACTGCTTTGGGTAGTATCCTCATTTTCGCTATATTGATTCTTCCAATCCAAGAACATGGTATATTTCTTCATCTATTTGGGGGGGTCATCTTTGGTATCTTTCATCAGTGTTTTATAGTTTTATATATACAGGTCTTTTGTTTCTTTAGTTAAATTTATTCCTAAGTGTTTTATTCTTTTCCTTGCAGTGATGAATGGGATTGTTTCCTTAATTTCTCTTTCTGATTTTTCATTGTTAGTGTATAGGAATGCAAGGGATTTCTGTGTATTAATTTTATATCCTGTAACTTTTCTATATTCATTGATTAGCTCCAGAAGATATCTGGTGGTAATCTTCATGGTTTTATATGTAGAGGATCATGTCATCTGCAAGCAGAGAGAGTTTTACTTTTTATTTTCCAATCTGGATTCCTTTCACTTCTTTCTTTTCTCTGATTGCAGTGGCTAGGACTTCCAAAACTATGTTGAATAGTAGTGGTAAGATGGGCACCCTTGTCTTGTTCCTGATTTCCTCTATTTTTTTATTATTGTGAAATTATACATGTGTATACATATGAACATTTATCTATATTATAAAAAGTACGTGTATATATGCACACACATATATACACACACACACACACACACTAGAGAGAGAGAGAGAGAGAGAGACAGACAGACAGACCACATGTGAATAATTTGTTGATGGGCTTCCTTTCTGCATATGACATAGTTCCTGACAGAATAATATGGTTCTCAAGATCCACTGTATTTGTGGCAATGTCTGTATACTATAAAATAATTAAATTGCAGTTGGTAGCAGTAATATCAACTACCTTTGTAATATTTTGGGGCTGTATCACATATGGCTAAAATGCAAGCAAACAGCTAGTGACTGAGTCTCTTATGCTGTATCAGGAGGCAATTTGCCATAGACACATCTCTACTATTTGATGAAAATGAAAGGAAAATTTAAATATCTTACGTAACATTGGGCTTTTAAAAATGAATTAAATATATCCACACCCAATATTATAAATATTTATTAATTAAATGACTGGAGATTGTTTTTAGTGTTATTTTTAAGGGCTAATATATAGGGCTTTTTTCCCCCTTACACCCTCCAAATTGAACAAACTATTTGCTATCTAGAACTTATTTCAATAGTTGAATATTTTATTATATTTGTTTTAAAAGGATAATTTTAGCTCTTCACCCAGGTGGCCAAGCAGCAGGCACAGAGATGCAGATCTTTGTGAAGACCCTAATGGGCAAGACCATCACCTTTGAGGTCGAGCCCAGTGACACCATTGAGAGTGTTAAAGCCACTCTAAGACGAGGAGGGCATCCCACCAGACCAGTGGCATCTGACCTTCTCTGGCAAACAGCTGGAGGATGGCCGCACTCTGTCTGACTACAATATCCAGAAAGAGTCCACCCTGCACCTGGCGCTACGTCTGCGAGGTGGCATCATTGAGCCTTCCTCCGCCAGGCCGCTCAGAAATACAGCTGCGACAAGATGATCTGCCACAGTGTTATGCTGGCCTGCACCCCTGTGCTGTCAACTGTCAACAGAAGTGAGGCCACACCAACAACCTGCACCCCAAGAAGGTCAAATAAAGCTCTTCCACCTGCTTCTCCTTTGCCCACAGAGCGGCCTCCTGCTCAAGCCCCGTGGTCCTGGGGTCTCAATAAAGTTTCCCTTTCATTGAAAAAAAAGGGGGGGGGTAATTTTAGTGGGTAGTAGAGAATATATTCTGTGATTTCAATTGTTTCAAATTTGATACTTGTCTATGGCCCACTATATGGTCCAAATTTATTAATGTCCCATTTATAGCTAATATATATATATATATATATATATTCTCTTATTGTAGGTGGAGTATTCTTTAAATATCGTTTCAACTATACTAGTTGCAAATATTGTTCATATCTGTAAGAATTCTTCCTGATTTCTGTATACTTTTTCTGACAATCACTAACATTTGTGGGTTAGTTTTACTTTCTTTTTAGTTTCTGTCAATCTTTGCTTTATGCATTTGAAGCTTTGTAATTGAGTGGATAAACTTTTGGTTCTGCCTTATTTTAGCTTAATGAGTAAGTTTCATATTCTATGTTATCTCCACTCATTGGCTTATTTGCTACATATTTTTGCCCTATTTTTGGCTAGTGGTTTTCTAGGGTATACAATATACATCCTTATTTACAGTCCACCTGCAAATAATATCAACTGCTTTAAATGTAAGAACTTTATAAATAGTACACTTCTGTTTTTCTTCTCCTATGGTTTGCAAATTACCATATATTTCATTTATAAACCCCACAATGAATTGTTAATGTTTTTCTTTAAAGCTGGGGTCAGCATTTTTTTTAATTGCTGAAGGGCCAGATAGTAAATATTTAAGGCTGTGCCAGGGCAATGTTCCTATCAAAACTATTGAAGCCTGCCACTTTGGTATAAAAACAGCCTTAGACAACACATAAACAAATGGATGTGACTCTCTGCCAATAAAACTTTATTTCCAAAAAGAGGTGGAAACAAAATTAGCCAAAGGACCATGGTCTGCCGGCCCCTGCTTTAAACAATTATCTCTCATTGACATTCAAACAAATAAGCATATTCACCACTTTTTTTTTTTTTACTTCTTTCACTTTGAATAGATTTGAATTTCTATTTAAATTTCCCTCTGCCCAAAGAATTTCCTTGAGTATTTCTTATCATATAGTTCTACTGCAAAACAAACACCCCTCTCCCAACACATACACAAAGATAAACTTCTCAGCATTTGTATGTCAAAAAGAATTTTATTTTATTTTAAAAAGATACATTCATGGATCATTGTCTAGTGGAATTATTTTTCTTTCAATATTTCAAATATTCCTTCATTTTCTGTCTTGAATTGTTTCTGACAAAAAGATTGAAGAAATTCTAATATCTGTTTCCTTATAACATGACTTCCATCCTCACCTACTCCCCTCTACCCTCTGTCTGCTTTTAAGATTTCCTCTTCACTGGTTTTCAGAAGTTTGATTATGATGTTCCTTGATTTAGTATCTCCTATTTGGTTTATTGTGTGCTTCTTGGATTTGTGAGTTTATGTGTGTGCATGTGTGCTAATTGCTTTAGTCATATCTGATACTTTGTGATCCTATAGACTATAGCCCACCAGGCTCCTCTGTCCATGGGATTCTCCAGGCAAGAACACCAGAGTGGGTTGCCCTCCTCCAGGCAATCTTCCTGACACAGGAAAGAAACACACATCTGAATATATGTATAAATGGAGTCTGTATTAGCTTCTTATTGCTACTGTATAAAATTAATCCTAGTGGCTTAAACAAGTATTATCTTCAAGTTCTAGATGTCAGAAATGGTTCAGATACCTGAACCCACATCTCCTGAGGCTGCTGCATTGCAGGCAGATTCTTTACCACTGAGCCGCTGGGGAAGGTGAGTTTACGTCTTTTATCAAACAGAAAATTTTCAGCTACGTTTCCCCCTGCCTTTCCCCACTCTCTTCTTTTTTCCATTGTAGGAATAACGTGTCTATTAAAAATGTCCATACCCTAATCCCTGGAACCTGACATTCATTACCTTGCTTGGTAAAAAAATAGCATTTTACCCTACATGTGTGGGGATGATTAGTTTAAGGATTTTAAAATAGGAAATTAATCCTGGATTATCTGAATAGATTCAGTGTAATAATAAGGATTCCTAGAAGAGGGAGAAGAGTGGGCTGGCATGAGAAGGTGCTGTGATAACAGAAGCAGAAGTTGGAGTGATACGCTTTGACAATAGAAGACTGGACACAAGCCAAGAAATACAGATAGCCTCCAGAAGCTGGAAAAAGGAAGGAAATGTATTTCTGTTCAGAGTCTCCAAAAAGGAGTAAGTTCTGCCAAAGCCTTATTTTAGCACATGAAATCCATTTCTGACATCTAGAACTTGAAGATAATACTTGTACTTGATATTGTCCATAGGTCACTGAAGTTTTATTTATTTTTCTTCAATCTTTTTTTCACTCTGTTTTATGTTATATGACTTTGTTGGCAACATCTTGAAATTCACTTATCTTTTGTTTTGCAAGGTCTAATCTTTTGTTAAACTCATCTCCTCATTTTGAAAAAAAGAAATTATGGTAAGTTTTTAGCGGCTCCAAATGATTTGGTTTTGTAGCTGTGTTTCTTTCAGCCTGATATTCATGTTTTCCTTTAAATCTTTTAGCATATATATAATATCTTTTTAAAGAATTATCTTTTAGTACTTTATTTCTTATGTTTCTATTGACAGATTTTTCTTTTAGCTATAATTTCCTGCTTCTTTATATGTTTCATCATTTTTTATTAGATAATAGGTATAGTGAATATAATGATTTTGAGAGTCTGGATTTTTTTTTCCTTTAAAAAATGTTTAGCTTTGCTTTGTCAGGCATTTAAGTAATGTGCAAGTCAGTTTAATCCTTTGCATACTTTTTAAAAGATGTGTTGGGGCATGTCTACACTCTGTTTCTGCATTAATTTTGTTAGTAAGGTTCTCTTCTAGGCTGTTTACTGAATGTTCCATGTGTGCATTCCCAGTCACTACACTCCTCCATATAGAACTTAAATGTCTCTCAGCTCTGTTTACAGTCTTGGAATTGTTCAACTTACATTCCTGAGAACTATTAGGAAATTTTACCATNGCATGGCTTCATTATTTTGTGTTTTGAAGCATATTCATTAGGGGTATATCTTCACAACACCACTCTCCAAGTCTGTCCTAATTAGACAAACCATCCAGGGATGGTAATAACATTTACACAGGGAAGAGAGGGGGCATACTCACAGTTAAAAGCATTATATTTGAGCCTTGAAATTAGATATTTCATGCTTGGAAGAAGTATCCCTAACAGGCTTTTTGAATGGAGCCATATTCAGGAAGGACCTCTCATAGTAAGGAAAGAGAGCGAGACTAGGTAAACTTATAAAACCTGTGTCTATCAGTACTAATAAAATATAGATGCTCAAAAGCCTGGAAATGCTATACCACTGTATTTATAGCTGCTTTTATTCACAGATCTTTTCTTGGGAGTTTCTCCGATTTTAAAATATGGAAGAGATCTGGACCAAGGGATAGAAGGGATAAGATTTCCATGTGATACTCCATCTATTTTACATAGGCAATGGGATGCCAGGACCCCACTTTACGGAATAAGAAGTCTCCGTTGGCCATCAAGGCTTAGATTGTTTTCTTTGGCAAGGTAGAGTAGTTGCAAGCACTTAAGAGGAGAATAAGGAAGTCCAGGGCTCTGTTCTTTACTGTATTCTGATGGGATACAGTAAAGTGAGCATGGAACATGTGTGACTGAGACACCGAGGGTCCTGATACTCACAAGTCAAGGGGGTCCTTGTTCCTCCATTGACCCAATCAAGGTATGGTTGGAGAGAGATGAAGGAGAGAGAGGGTAAACCTTTCTGTAAACAGCCACGCCTCTCATGGATGCCCATCCCCAGCCACTTTTCCAAAACTTGATGGAGCACGGCATAGCTAAGAAGAACCTGACCTCAGACCTGTCCACCAAGGGCAGAGTGACTTCGACTCCATCTCCACTAAAGATAGCTTGCTATCTATCTCTAAAAAACTTCATAAAACGCACCAAAAACCTAGGATGTTTTTGAATGACTTCTTGACTTTTCAGATTGTTCTTTAAGCTGTTTTTTAAACTTTAAAGGCAACACTGATAATGAACGCTTCCAAATGGTAAAACAGAAAATCCCCTTCAAATATAACCGGCCCGTAGAAGAGTGGCTGCAGGAAAAAGGTAACTGTCGTTAAAACTTTCATTTTAAAATCATTTGACTCTAAACCCTCATTTTTAAAGCCTGCAAATAAATGTTCCTTAAATGATAATCGCCTGCTGCATAAATGACTGTTTTAATTTTCATTATAATTTGTGTCAGCTTCCACCTGCCATATGTTGATAAATCATGCTATAATACATTGCCATTAAAATACAGTTAAAGGGACTAACATCTAGTTTTCTATCAGCATGACAACCATCAACAAGAAATTCCAGGAACCTTTAAAAAAAAGAAATGTATTATGGCAATTTAACTACTGCATGACATTATTTGTTAATTTGTTTTAAATTACCTCTTATACCAGAGCTTTCTAAAGAAATTTCAAAAGAACTTATTAAACTTACATCTTGAGGCTGTTTGGGCCTTACTATCTGTAGTATGGTTAGCATCAACAACAACAACAACAAATCATAGATTGACTCATCATTTAAACTGCTTAAACAAATGTTATAAGGGGAGCCATGTTCTTTAACATTGGTTTTTAAACAAACAAAGAATGAGAAGGATGAATTTTGCCTTCAGGATTAAACTTGCAGAGGCAAAGAATTTCATAAACGGTTAATGGTATCCTAGTTGCTGATGGAAACTAAAAAAAATAAATAAATAAACTTATTCGACACTTCAGCTGGGTGGTACCCTTATGTATTTGATACTTATGCAACAAAAGTATAAGTAGCTGGAAAATGAACCGTTAATGGAAGGCAAAACAGCAGATTCTCATTTGCCAAAGAAAGCAACCACTTGGTTAATGAAAGAGGGCAGCGGTTACATGTGATGTTAGAATTTTCTGTGTGGCTCCTCTTCATTGGGAGGTAAACTGTTGCCTTTCAATGAAGAAAGACCTGACTTGAACAAGCTGGTGATTGTGGGTTTTTTTGTTTTTTTGTTTTTTTTCCTGAGCCAGGAGCTACTCTTGTAATTTGAGGTGGTTTTTGTTTGTTTGTTTTCTTAAGGAGATCTTAAGTGAGTTTTTAAACTGTGTAGAGATTTGACTGAGTTATTTATAAAAAGTAATGGGGTATGTTAATATGCAACGTAAAGAAAAAGACAAAAGACTACTACAGTTTCAAGTTGAGTGAAAACATTCAGAACTTTAAACACGGAAAATCCTCACTGAGTCTTAACTGTTTGCCCTGTTTTTAACGTACGTGGTCTAATTAAAAATAAATTAAGAATAACTCTAAAAAGCAAATAATTTGGTTTAGTAATCACCAGCTCATAAAGTCCCTTTAACATTAGAGATGATGATTGCCTCACTTCTTAAAAAGGAAAAGACAATTTAGATGCATGTCTGAGTCTCATGTGCCTGAGAAAATTTTTTTGTTTCTTTCAATGTTATGTTAATAATATTTTTCTTTTACTCCATTGCCTTTTGAAGTCTAAGTTCAATAGCATGCCAGGCATTTTCATTTGTATTAATCATTTTAAAGTTATTAGTAGGCTTTTAGTTTTTCTNAATTTTTTGTTTGTTTCTTTCAATGTTATGTTAATAATATTTTTCTTTTACTCCATTGCCTTTTGAAGTCTAAGTTCAATAGCATGCCAGGCATTTTCATTTGTATTAATCATTTTAAAGTTATTAGTAGGCTTTTAGTTTTTCTTCCAATAGCATTGTTATCAGTTGATTTTTATGTAGAAGGACGCTTCCAAACACAATAGAGGTTGAATGGGTGGGATTGGGTAGGGGTGGTTTGGATGGGAGGAAGGGAAGAATTTGTTTCTTAACTGAGTATGTATGTTTATATATGCAAATAATATTGAAAAGAATTCTATACGAACTGAGGGGTTCTCTCTCCTACATTATTTTAGCCAAAATCACTTGTTTCATTTAGGTAAGTAACATCTATTCATTCTGTTGCTTTATCTCTTCCTCTGTCTAGCCAACTTTCCCTCCAAAGAAATAGAAAATGTATACCAAAAAGACCTTGCAAGGACATGGAGTTAGAAAAGGGTGAATCCGGAAAGATGATTAGGCAGAGGCATTAGTAAGTACTTGGACTGCTTTGTCACTTGGGCAGAAACAGTTGCTTCTGTCATTGGAGAGGAGATGCGAGTCACAGCATTCCCTAGCCTGTTTTCTGGCGCTGTCTGCTATTGACTGACTTTCTGACCTTAGACAATCCACTTAACCTCTTTATATCTCAGATTTCCCATCTGAGGAGAGGAGAAATAATACTGCCTATTCCCCAAGGGTGTTCTGAGGTTTAATTAATTAGTCTTTGTGCAACACTGACTGGAAACAGGCAAAGATTTAATTTAAGCAGTACGTGAACTTGATGTCCAAATGAGGGAGCGTTTAACGACTTCCAAGAGGATGGGCACGCAAAACAAAGCACAAAATAACCTGCTACAAAGCCTGTACTGGTACTGTAGTCAGATTTTATATTATTGGTGATAGACTGGAATCCATTATCAGATTGTAATATATATAGAATAGTGGTCATCCCTTATTAAAAATAAGGAAAAAAAGAAACACGATTGATCACAATGAGTGAGAGTAAGGAGACCTGGCACTGAGTTTGAGAAATCGTGGGCAGATGGTAAAATGTTCTGCGGTCGGTCCCTTATGTCCTTCACAGGGAGAGGGTCATGATGATTGTTTCTCACTTACTCACTTACTCCTGCTTCCTTGAGAGAGCGAAACCGATCAGAGGAAAAGATGGCAGAAGACTCGAATATCCTGCTATTTCTTTAGTGCCTGCCAACATTACTATTAACCACCTAATCGAAGGGACAGAGCGCTGGGAAAGGGGTTTAGAACATAACAAAAGCAGATCCAGCTAGAGATAAACCATGAAAGAGACAAGTAAACAAAGACTCAGATGCTTCCTATGGCATGATGGGTACCTGAAACATATGCACTCCTTCCCTGTGTACCTCTCCAGTGTCTTGTTCTCAAGAAATGATTAGTCAGATCTCTCTGTGAAAGCAGGAATAGCCAGAAATGAAGCTGTGGTTTAATTGTGTAGCCCAGGAAATGTCTTGCCTTGCTCCACACTTGGGTCTGTCTTGAACAAGCAGAGACCACTTTTTGGAGTGAACCATGGCAACTGGAATAAAGGAGATCCATCGTTTCTAGCCAGCGTAATTCAACTTTGCATTTAAATTCTCTCTGACCTTCCTTTCATTTGTAAGCATAGGCGGAATAACATCGCTAGGAAAATAAGATGAAGACTATTATAGATATGGAGTGCTTCTGGGAATATTAGAAATGCAAAATCTACTGTAGTCAGTTATAACCATCAACTGATCTTCAGTGCTGGGCTATATATAAAAAAGGCAATGAATAAATATTATGGTTGGCCAACAGTTATGTGAATGGAAGGGATATTATGGCATTGGGGCTATCTGGTGCAAGACACTAAACTTTAGCCCTACAGATCTCCTGTTAGGCAACTTTTTATTATGTTAAGCTACTCCCAATGCCTATGCAAAGCTGAGAGCATATCTATTCTCCCCTTCCATCATGGCATTTCTTTCAATAATAAGCTTAGGGCTCCCAGGAAAAAAGCTGTTGTCAAAAAACTAAATAGTAATGAGGTATGAGCTCCAGGCCATTACCCAGCATTACTGTGTACTGAACTTTTTGCTGCCTCTCATATGAAAAATGAGAGGTCAAAGAATAGGCAAGGATGTGTGTACATGGGGCACTGAAGGAATTGATGGTAAAAGAAATGGAAATCTATTAGATCTATTTGATTAGTCCCTTAGGACCTGGACAGTTTTGTTTTTAAAGCCAACAGAATCCATTTCCATGCTCCACATATTTTTATAGCCATTATTTTCACTATAACAAAATTATCTGGCCAATTCTCTATAGTGTAGTGTTTAAAGCTCTCAAAGGGGTATTATTTGTCAACCATTCTTGACTAATATGCCCTTAAGAGTTGCCTGATGAGTGGATTGGGCTCTGGTACAAAGAGTTCCCACTGAGTAGAGGTGTTTTCCCTTTTCTACCTCTTCCATTTCACCCATTTTTATACATTGAGAAGGGATTCCACATTATATACTAGAAATTCAAGGACACTAATCATTATATAGATTTAAGGGCTTCCCAGGTGGTACTAGTGGTAAAGAAGCTGCCTGCCAATGCAGGAGACATAAGAGACACAAGTTCAGTCCCTAGGTCGGGAAGATCCCTGGGGAAAGAAATGGCAACCCACTCCAGTATTCTTGCCTGGAAAATCCCATGGACAGAGGAGACTGGTGGGCTACAGCCCGTAGGCTTGCAAAGACGTGACTGAAGCGACTTAGCACACACACAGCACGTATAGACTTTAAACACCAGATCTCAGTCTTTAAGAAATCATACTCCTTTCCATTAAACAGGTGAGTATAACAGAACATTGCTTTCAGTCATTAATAGCTAAAATAACTGCAGCAATATTAAGGATGACTGGAGCATTGTTTGATCACTAACTAAAATGGAGGAAAAATTCAAAAATGATAAACTTAATTGCATTAAAAAAAAGTTTTTCCATCTTTCTCCATATGGAAAAGCAGACAAATAACCTGGAGAAACAATAAAACAGAAGGCTTTGTGCTTCAAAAGCTAGATTTTTCTGGGAAAGATCTCAAGCTTAAGAAAAGCTTTTTAAAATAAGGATAGTTGGGGCATTAAGATAAGCTGACTTATTACGATCTCTGTTCTGATTTCATTCTGATAGTTTTCTGTACACAGAGCATAAATGGTCCCCCAAATAGGAACTAGCAGTAAGGTGAGCTACTGTGTCTTCAATCCATTAACGTGCCTGTATATCATTTTAAGGAGTTTTGGGTGTTGCCTTTTTCATTAACACCTATCCCTCCTTTTAAAATTTGTTGATTTTATATGATGTCATTTTTCTTTCCCCCTTTCTCGCTGACATGACCAATGCCTACTTATTTTCCATACCTTTGAGAGAGATTTAATTGTGAGACCATAGTCTCTCCCCTTCCCCAAATGAATAAAGACAGAAAATAATCTGTCGTGAAGTTTATGAAATAGCAAGTATAGATAGAATATTATATATTAGGAAAAGTTCTGAGAAATCTTTTATTTCCTAGAAGTATTTATTTTTATAATAGCTCCAGGTCTCTTAATTAAAATCTAATTTCATTTCAGTTAATCTAATTATCAGACCTAGTTTTAAAATTCAGTGTTCTGAGTTACCCCACTGAGTTTTTATTTGCCCTATATATTCTTCATCATTTTCATTATGTTACTTTGTAGGTTAAAAAAGTCAGTACAATAGGTATTTATGATTATTATAATCAACTGATTTGGGGTGTTTTCTTTTTCTTTCATCCACAACTGTATACCCTGGAAGACTGCAGCACCACTCATCACTGAAGCGAGATTTCTCCTGCTTCACAATAAAGAAGTAGACATTCAATTATTCAGGTTGTCTAGGATATTCAGCTAGACAGTGGAAGAGATAAACGTAGGGAAATGTTATTTGCCAATGTCTAGATTGAATTTTTGTTACTTGCCAATACCTATACTGAATTTTTGCTATCCAATTTTCTCCCCTTCAGTTGCTCAAGGAAGCCTGTTTTGATGTCTGGTCCATTCAGACCAGGTAAGGCAAACAGAGAAAAATGTATGGGAATAATGATGTTTCCTCCACCCAACCCACTAGGCCGGCAGTTAACCATCTTCAACACCCAGGCGCAAATAGCTATTGGCGGAAAGGACAAAGGACGCCTCTTCCAAGGCCAACTTTCTGGGCTCTATTATGATGGTTTGAAAGTACTGAACATGGCAGCTGAGAACAACCCCAATATTAAAATCAATGGAAGTGTCCGGCTGGTGGGAGAAGTCCCATCCATCTTGGGAACAACCCAGACGACCTCCATGCCGCCAGAAATGTCTACCACGGTCATGGAAACCACCACCACGATGGCGACTACCACAACCCGCAAGAACCGCTCTACAGCCAGCATTCAGGTAGGCCTCCCGCCGGCACCTCCTTCATTCTGCGTCTTGGTCTTTGAGACACCGCTCTCATGGCCATGTTGCTTTGAAGCTAAAGTGTCTGAATGTTTGTAGGAAGGACAGGTGCTTCATAGTAGTAACACCCAGGAGCAGAGAAAGACAAAGTAATTGTTAAAGAAATTATAAATGTCTGGTGCGCATGCATGGGTTATTATTCTTATTCTATCCAGCACTGAAATGGTCAAGCTGTTATTCAAGGTGAGAGATGGAGAACATTTTCACTATGAGATACACTCTCCTCTCATTTTATTACCTTTCTTTTCAACAGCAGGAAAAGAAAAGGAGGAAAGGAATATTTGTTATCACAGGAAAGACTATATTCTAGTTAAATTCTGTTTGCATCCTCCTGATGGCTTACTACTGGGACGTGAATTGTTCATTTCTGAGGCCATGTGGTAGCATTAAATCAAGGGTGGATGAAGCTGAAGTTTCCATCAATCTTTATAAAATGCAATGCTTGTATTTTATAAGTGTTGATTAATCACTTGTTATTTTTGGGTTACTTCGTTTCTTTTACATTGTATTGTCCAAAATCCTAATTATATTAGCAAATTTGAAGGTCTGACTTTAACTATGTAGGGAGTTTTTGTTAATGTTTTTGTTTTTGTCACTTAAAAGTAATTGTAGCCAAGCTAAAGCTTAATGCTTTGCTGATTACCTTGGCTTCTCATAAATCCAGATATTAGAGGGTAGAAAGTCAGTTGAATTATTAGCCTTAAATGCTTTGGCAAAAAATAAGACATTCCAGTTGCTCATGGGGAACTGACCCTCAGCCTAGTTAGTGTCTGTAGGAGATTCAGTAGATCAGTACTCGTCCTTGCTGCTTCTTGGTTTAAGACATTATCCGGGGATTCAATTTAGTCTTTGACATCACCTCCCATTGACTTCACTGGCCACTGTAAACCCAAGGTCAATAATCAGTTAAATCTCTGATGTGTTCTTATTCTTCTGAATTAATTTTATGTGAGTTAGGTGGTGGTAAAATGGTCTTCCTTTTCCCTTGTCTTGGAGTAGACATAGCCAGACAGCTCCTTACATGAATCCACAGAAACAACCGGAAGCTGATTCACAAGTGATGTGATCAGTCCAATTTTATGTTTTAGAAAGGCTACCGAGAGGCCGGTTACTTCAGTCTTAGAGTTGCACGTGTCGTCACATTCAGACCTATGTACATGCTCAAAAAAATAGCTTCTCTCCACTGATATTAAAGCAATAACTCCTGACACTTCACTCTACTCACTGAAAAGAAGATAAAAGGCAATATGTATTTCTATTATGACTCTCCATAGCTCTAGAGCAGATCTGTTTATTGTTGGTGAAAGGATAGCTCTGTCTGCACAGGTCTCGTTCTGCTTCTNATAAATGTCTGGTGCGCATGCATGGGTTATTATTCTTATTCTATCCAGCACTGAAATGGTCAAGCTGTTATTCAAGGTGAGAGATGGAGAACATTTTCACTATGAGATACACTCTCCTCTCATTTTATTACCTTTCTTTTCAACAGCAGGAAAAGAAAAGGAGGAAAGGAATATTTGTTATCACAGGAAAGACTATATTCTAGTTAAATTCTGTTTGCATCCTCCTGATGGCTTACTACTGGGACGTGAATTGTTCATTTCTGAGGCCATGTGGTAGCATTAAATCAAGGGTGGATGAAGCTGAAGTTTCCATCAATCTTTATAAAATGCAATGCTTGTATTTTATAAGTGTTGATTAATCACTTGTTATTTTTGGGTTACTTCGTTTGTTTTACATTGTATTGTCCAAAATCCTAATTATATTAGCAAATTTGAAGGTCTGACTTTAACTATGTAGGGAGTTTTTGTTAATGTTTTTGTTTTTGTCACTTAAAAGTAATTGTAGCCAAGCTAAAGCTTAATGCTTTGCTGATTACCTTGGCTTCTCATAAATCCAGATATTAGAGGGTAGAAAGTCAGTTGAATTATTAGCCTTAAATGCTTTGGCAAAAAATAAGACATTCCAGTTGCTCATGGGGAACTGACCCTCAGCCTAGTTAGTGTCTGTAGGAGATTCAGTAGATCAGTACTCGTCCTTGCTGCTTCTTGGTTTAAGACATTATCCGGGGATTCAATTTAGTCTTTGACATCACCTCCCATTGACTTCACTGGCCACTGTAAACCCAAGGTCAATAATCAGTTAAATCTCTGATGTGTTCTTATTCTTCTGAATTAATTTTATGTGAGTTAGGTGGTGGTAAAATGGTCTTCCTTTTCCCTTGTCTTGGAGTAGACATAGCCAGACAGCTCCTTACATGAATCCACAGAAACAACCGGAAGCTGATTCACAAGTGATGTGATCAGTCCAATTTTATGTTTTAGAAAGGCTACCGAGAGGCCGGTTACTTCAGTCTTAGAGTTGCACGTGTCGTCACATTCAGACCTATGTACATGCTCAAAAAAATAGCTTCTCTCCACTGATATTAAAGCAATAACTCCTGACACTTCACTCTACTCACTGAAAAGAAGATAAAAGGCAATATGTATTTCTATTATGACTCTCCATAGCTCTAGAGCAGATCTGTTTATTGTTGGTGAAAGGATAGCTCTGTCTGCACAGGTCTCGTTCTGCTTCTGTCAGAATACATTCCACTAACTCTGTGGGAAGCAGAGGAGCAAATGGCTTTTTCCTTCGTAGGAATGGATGGTCCTGTAGTTTTTTTGAGGCCATGTTTTTACTGACCTCAGAAGGATTTAATGTTACATGGGGATTCAGGGACTAAGCCATAATAATGATCAGTTTTGGGCTTTCCCTCCAGGGGCAAATACATAAATGGGAGGAGATTAAGTATTTGTACAAACTAAGAAAGCCTAGGAGAGAAGGTACAAAAGTCTTGTAAGCGGTTCTGACTCTAGACATCACTGGACCTATTGTCATTTTAGGGAACAGCAGCTGTGGACAGCTGGCGGTTGTCATCTCTGGCAGCCTCCTTTCTGATGTGTCTCTGTTCCTTTAGTCCAGTAATAATTGGATCACATCTGCATGGCTTTCCTTTTGCTTCTAAGACAAGGCTATAAAAATGAGTTATAAACCTGTGGATGCTTTTTGTTTTTAAGAGTGTATAAAATCATAAAGTGCTATTGGAGAAAAGCCAATAGTGAGCAGAATTGGACTAGATTGGAATGAGAGATTAAAAGCCCCATATTCTTTGTAAAGGTGAGCTAAAGGAAATAACTGTGCCAAAGGTTTTGCACTTTTTATTTGGCCAACCAGCCAAAAGAACTTTGCCTTGGACTCCAGAAACTTAGGGTGGACAGGTAGACGCTGCAGTGTTTAAAATAGATAACCAACAAGGACCTACTGTATAGCACATGGAATTCTGCTCAGTGCTATGTGGAAACCTGAAAGGGAAGGACTTTGAGGGAGAAGGGATCCATGTATATGTATGGCTGAGTCTCTTTGCTGTCCACCTGAAACCATCACATTGTTAATCAGCTATACTCCAATACAAAATAAAATATTTAGTGAATTTAAAAAAAAAGGTTATCAACAGTGAACACCTGCACACATGAAACTCAGTAGCCTGCCTGTCTCCAAGTCTGCCCCTTAAGTACTTTCTGTAGATCATATCAAGCTTGTGTTAGGCATGTGGACCCAGCAACCCTTAGATTCAATCCAGGGTTTTAGATGGTTTCCAGACTGTAAAGACTCTGGGTGAAGAAAGTCACTCTCAGAAGTTCTAATGTGCCCTGTGTGAGCCAGCTAGTTTTCCTGGATGAAATGGATTCATAAAGATTTGAGCTCTGAGTAGCATTGAAACATACATCACCATATGTAAAACAGATAGTCAGGGGGATTTGCTGTATAATGCAGAGACCTCAAATCCAGTGCTCCCTGACAGTCTAGAGTGATGAGATGGGGTGGGAGGTGGGATGGAGCTTCAAGAGGGAGGGGACGTATGTATACCTCCGGCTGATGCATGTTGATGTATAGCAGAAGCCAATGCAATATTGTAAAGCAGTCGTCCTCCAATTGAAAATAAATTAATTTGATTTTAAACATTTGATCTTTAAGAAATCTTCAGGAAAAAAATGAGGAGAGGAAGCCTGGATTTTATGTCCATAGATTCATCATTCACGTTTTCACCTATGTGTGAGATCTTACAGGCATTTCTAAGTGACTCTGTGCTGTCCTCCTTGGCTTTGATAATATTGCTAGAGTAGAGTTGCCCTAAAATTTGACTCTTCCAGGAGAAACAAAATAAGTATGTGGATTCACAAATATAAATATCTGGTTATTTAAAAATCCACTGGTTATTTCTTTAAGCATAAGGTTAAAAAAAATCATTTGAACAGTTCATTTCTAATAGACCTTGGTTAATGTTGATTTCAGATCAAAGGGAAACTGCAAAGTGCTTTTAGTGATGCTCTTAGCCATGTGTGAAGGTGAGCAAAGAGTTTTTGAACTGATGGCCCTCTAATGCTCCAGCCTCCTGGAAATAATTAGCATTTTGATCTTTCTAATGCACTAGTGTGTTACAAAATACTTGTGAATTACATGGACTATGTTCAGTTACTCACAGCTATGGTGC
Source organism: Raphicerus campestris (assembly GCA_006410735.1). NCBI lineage: Eukaryota > Metazoa > Chordata > Mammalia > Artiodactyla > Bovidae > Raphicerus > Raphicerus campestris. The sequence continues at coordinate 886,372 of SJYW01005268.1, read as the reverse complement.
CAAGCATTAAGTCTTTACCCTACATTACGAAGGATGTCTGTGGTTACTCCCCTGATTGAAAAATAAAGTTAAGGTTGAGAGAAGAGGTGGATACATTGAGAAAGCAAATGGATGGGTGATAATTCTCAAACAAAGATCTGGCACTTAGTAGGTGCTCAGTAAACATTTGTTGAATAAATCTGAAAACAAGATAGGCTTTATAATGTACTTTATCATTTAAAATTCAGAAGTGGCATGGCTTATGGAAGATTTTCCCTCTACGATGATCACTGGGCTTTGGACAATTTAATTTTCTCCCCCCACCCCCCGCCCCCACCCAGTGGTAAAACTATAAAAGACTGATGAAATGCATGTACTTAAAATCAGATTGTCTGAGTGTGGAACCTAGTTTCCTCTTGGTATTAGCTAAGCGACCCCGGGGAGGTCATATATGTTGTAGTTCCCTAGCTGTGGAGACAACCTATCATCATTAAGTAGCTTGAAACAATGATGTCATTAGATCTCATGGTTTTATGGGTCAGAAATGTGGGCAGGGCTCAGCTGGAAAAGACTGAAAGCCAAAGGAGAAAGGGGAGGCAGAGGATGAGCTGTTTAGATAGCATCACCGACTCAACAGACGTGAATTTGAGCAAACTCCAGGAGACAGTGAAGGACAGAGATTAGTGAGCTGTCCATGGGGTTGCAAAGAGTAAGACATGACTTAGTGACTGAACAACAGCAAAAACGGCAAGGCCATTCTGCCCCACGTGGACCTGGCTGAGGCCGCACAGTGGCTACTCCAGGCTGGAGGCTCTGGCTTCACACATGCGCCTGGAGCGCCAGTCGATGAACTGGACTCAGTGGTGAACATGTCCCTCTCCATGTCTCTAGGACTCCTTTCATGGAGGCTTAGGTCTCGTGGAGAGAGTTTTCCAAGTCTTGGATACATGGAGAAAGGAGCAAATCTCAGGTTGGTTGAGTGTACGAAGCTAAATTGACAAAGTCAGGGATGATGATTCCTAGAGAGATAACCAAGTTCAACTAGAACAGAGAGTGTGTAGAGGGGGTTGGTGGGAGATCAGAGACTCAGATTCTGAGTGTGTTGGCCTAAAACTCCCTCAAACAGAAGAGGTCCTAGAGGGGAGACCTAGATCAGGTTCCCTGTGGGTTTCACTACCAGAGATGGCCCCGAGATCAAGCAGCATGTCCATTACCTGACACCCGACCCCAGTGCTGGGGAGTGACTATTGTGATAGGTCAGTTTCTGAAATGGAAAAGTTCAATTCAGGCTACATTCACATTCCTGAATCTTCAATCAGAACAGAAGGTAAAAGTGAGAAATAAAAGTCTTTTAGGGATCACTGTCAGCCACCAGGACCAAAATGTTCCTGCAAGAGAGGAAAGGGCCAAGAGGAAAATAGTTCCAAGAATAAGGCGGGTTCTCTTCCCTTAGTGCTCTAGACCAAGTTATTAGTCAAGAAAGAACTCAGTGTGTTCTGTGCAAATCACCATTTGGAATCATTTATAAGCTTTTAGCAGGAAACTGATCGTGACCCACTTTTTCTGAACTGGGCATTGGCCAGAGCTGCCCAACACCAGAAAATTACCAGAAATCACAACACTCAGCCTGGACTGGAACTACTCCTAATAAACAATAGAAATGAAAGATGTAAAAGCTTTATGAGATTTCATTCTTATCTCGAACTCACAAGTTTGGTGGGAAATACATGGACCACTTTCAAAAATCGCAGAAGGAAGCCACAGTTTTTCAGGTTTTGTAACAGTACCTTCATAGAAAGTCCTCCCCATGGTCTGCTTGCATGCTGGGGACAGAAGCACCCTTCAGCCTTGATATTACTTATGGCAAAACAAAACAAAGCAAAACTTGTGATTAAAAAGTTGATCCTTTACATGTATGTGTATGGCTGAGTCACTTTGCTGTTTACCTGAAGCGATTACAATATTGTTAATTGGCTATACCCCAATATAAAATTAGAAATTAAAACAGACAAAAAACCAGCGGGCTAACCTGCCAAAAAAAAAAACAAAAACAGTTGATCCTTCTCACTGCATGTTTCTGATGGAGTCCCAGTGTGCTGAAGGGAAGAGAGAGCAATTAGAGTCAGAATTCCTAGTTGGACCCTACATTCTTCCAGTTCTTTAGCTGTGTATCCCTGGGTGAGTTGACTGGCCCATCTAAACTTCAGTTCTATTATCTATAATCACCTGATGCAAAGGGCTGACTCATTGGAAAAGACCCTGATGCTGGGAAAGATTGAGGGCAGGAAGAGAAGGGGATGAGAGAAGATGAGATGGTTGGATGGCATCACTGACTCAACGGACATGAGTTTGGGTGGACTCCGGGAGTTGGTGATGGACAGAGATGCCTGGCAGAGTTGGACACAACTAAGCAACTGAACTGAATTATCTATAAAATGGGTTCAACAGCATCTTTACCATAGGCTTGTTGTGAGTAATACTTACAGGCAGATGTGGAAAGAACTTAGGCCACACCCTATTCCGTAAGTTTTCACTAAACGCTAGACATTCAGAAAACCACTTCAACCCAAGAGACTCTCCCAGAACTCACAGATCCTCATGGAGCTTAGCCTCCTTGTATGGTTTGATAAGCACAAAAACAATTTTGTCTATACCCACACAAACACATTATTACCCAGGATTCCCTTTGAGGATTCCAGATTGAATCATAGCCCTGAACTCATCAATTAGAAGGAATTTATGGAGTGGGAGTTAGCTAAGTGGTTATTACATACAAAGCTTTTTGTTAGGACGAAGTGTGTGAAGGTTCCAGTTTTGTAGGAGCAGAGTGGTCGGATATCAGCAACTTCATATGGTTCCACAAATAAATGACGCATTCATTTTCAGTATGTTGTTATCCGTGGGGTTTTGAGATTCTGGCTGGAACAGGTTTCTGAAGGTTCTTTGAACAATCAGACTGTCTTGGATTGGGATACAAGATTCATCTACCTTATTCCAAATACCATGCTCTAATAGGAGGTAAATTATGTTATACTTAACCCCCAAATTACCCCTCTGGGCCCTTCTACCTTTTCCCTGCTGCCATCAGCTTAATAGAAGTGAGACAAGGAGTCCACACAGATTTCCATCCCTCGCTTTAGCCATAAGACAACAGAGCCTCCAGGGGCAGCTTATTTTAGGATCAGGGCTCAACTAATATTGATTAACGGCCTTGCATAACGCGGGGCTCCAGGGCTCATTCCTTTCCTGCCAAGCCTCATAACTGGGGGAGGCAATGAAGATTTGTCTGTCTAATTAGACTTCAGCTGCCAGCCAAGAAATACCTTCTGTTTCCTCTTCACCCTCATGCAGGTACTTTCTTTTCCCCTCTTGGAGAACAAATGGGGAGGGGTGGAAGGAAATGGACTCTAATTTACTCATTACCTAGNCTGTATAATGCAGAGACCTCAAATCCAGTGCTCCCTGACAGTCTAGAGTGATGAGATGGGGTGGGAGGTGGGATGGAGCTTCAAGAGGGAGGGGACGTATGTATACCTCCGGCTGATGCATGTTGATGTATAGCAGAAGCCAATGCAATATTGTAAAGCAGTCGTCCTCCAATTGAAAATAAATTAATTTGATTTTAAACATTTGATCTTTAAGAAATCTTCAGGAAAAAAATGAGGAGAGGAAGCCTGGATTTTATGTCCATAGATTCATCATTCACGTTTTCACCTATGTGTGAGATCTTACAGGCATTTCTAAGTGACTCTGTGCTGTCCTCCTTGGCTTTGATAATATTGCTAGAGTAGAGTTGCCCTAAAATTTGACTCTTCCAGGAGAAACAAAATAAGTATGTGGATTCACAAATATAAATATCTGGTTATTTAAAAATCCACTGGTTATTTCTTTAAGCATAAGGTTAAAAAAAATCATTTGAACAGTTCATTTCTAATAGACCTTGGTTAATGTTGATTTCAGATCAAAGGGAAACTGCAAAGTGCTTTTAGTGATGCTCTTAGCCATGTGTGAAGGTGAGCAAAGAGTTTTTGAACTGATGGCCCTCTAATGCTCCAGCCTCCTGGAAATAATTAGCATTTTGATCTTTCTAATGCACTAGTGTGTTACAAAATACTTGTGAATTACATGGACTATGTTCAGTTACTCACAGCTATGGTGCCAAGCATTAAGTCTTTACCCTACATTACGAAGGATGTCTGTGGTTACTCCCCTGATTGAAAAATAAAGTTAAGGTTGAGAGAAGAGGTGGATACATTGAGAAAGCAAATGGATGGGTGATAATTCTCAAACAAAGATCTGGCACTTAGTAGGTGCTCAGTAAACATTTGTTGAATAAATCTGAAAACAAGATAGGCTTTATAATGTACTTTATCATTTAAAATTCAGAAGTGGCATGGCTTATGGAAGATTTTCCCTCTACGATGATCACTGGGCTTTGGACAATTTAATTTTCTCCCCCCACCCCCCGCCCCCACCCAGTGGTAAAACTATAAAAGACTGATGAAATGCATGTACTTAAAATCAGATTGTCTGAGTGTGGAACCTAGTTTCCTCTTGGTATTAGCTAAGCGACCCCGGGGAGGTCATATATGTTGTAGTTCCCTAGCTGTGGAGACAACCTATCATCATTAAGTAGCTTGAAACAATGATGTCATTAGATCTCATGGTTTTATGGGTCAGAAATGTGGGCAGGGCTCAGCTGGAAAAGACTGAAAGCCAAAGGAGAAAGGGGAGGCAGAGGATGAGCTGTTTAGATAGCATCACCGACTCAACAGACGTGAATTTGAGCAAACTCCAGGAGACAGTGAAGGACAGAGATTAGTGAGCTGTCCATGGGGTTGCAAAGAGTAAGACATGACTTAGTGACTGAACAACAGCAAAAACGGCAAGGCCATTCTGCCCCACGTGGACCTGGCTGAGGCCGCACAGTGGCTACTCCAGGCTGGAGGCTCTGGCTTCACACATGCGCCTGGAGCGCCAGTCGATGAACTGGACTCAGTGGTGAACATGTCCCTCTCCATGTCTCTAGGACTCCTTTCATGGAGGCTTAGGTCTCGTGGAGAGAGTTTTCCAAGTCTTGGATACATGGAGAAAGGAGCAAATCTCAGGTTGGTTGAGTGTACGAAGCTAAATTGACAAAGTCAGGGATGATGATTCCTAGAGAGATAACCAAGTTCAACTAGAACAGAGAGTGTGTAGAGGGGGTTGGTGGGAGATCAGAGACTCAGATTCTGAGTGTGTTGGCCTAAAACTCCCTCAAACAGAAGAGGTCCTAGAGGGGAGACCTAGATCAGGTTCCCTGTGGGTTTCACTACCAGAGATGGCCCCGAGATCAAGCAGCATGTCCATTACCTGACACCCGACCCCAGTGCTGGGGAGTGACTATTGTGATAGGTCAGTTTCTGAAATGGAAAAGTTCAATTCAGGCTACATTCACATTCCTGAATCTTCAATCAGAACAGAAGGTAAAAGTGAGAAATAAAAGTCTTTTAGGGATCACTGTCAGCCACCAGGACCAAAATGTTCCTGCAAGAGAGGAAAGGGCCAAGAGGAAAATAGTTCCAAGAATAAGGCGGGTTCTCTTCCCTTAGTGCTCTAGACCAAGTTATTAGTCAAGAAAGAACTCAGTGTGTTCTGTGCAAATCACCATTTGGAATCATTTATAAGCTTTTAGCAGGAAACTGATCGTGACCCACTTTTTCTGAACTGGGCATTGGCCAGAGCTGCCTAACACCAGAAAATTACCAGAAATCACAACACTCAGCCTGGACTGGAACTACTCCTAATAAACAATAGAAATGAAAGATGTAAAAGCTTTATGAGATTTCATTCTTATCTCGAACTCACAAGTTTGGTGGGAAATACATGGACCACTTTCAAAAATCGCAGAAGGAAGCCACAGTTTTTCAGGTTTTGTAACAGTACCTTCATAGAAAGTCCTCCCCATGGTCTGCTTGCATGTTGGGGACAGAAGCACCCTTCAGCCTTGATATTACTTATGGCAAAACAAAACAAAGCAAAACTTGTGATTAAAAAGTTGATCCTTTACATGTATGTGTATGGCTGAGTCACTTTGCTGTTTACCTGAAGCGATTACAATATTGTTAATTGGCTATACCCCAATATAAAATTAGAAATTAAAACAGACAAAAAACCAGCGGGCTAACCTGCCAAAAAAAAAAAACAAAAACAGTTGATCCTTCTCACTGCATGTTTCTGATGGAGTCCCAGTGTGCTGAAGGGAAGAGAGAGCAATTAGAGTCAGAATTCCTAGTTGGACCCTACATTCTTCCAGTTCTTTAGCTGTGTATCCCTGGGTGAGTTGACTGGCCCATCTAAACTTCAGTTCTATTATCTATAATCACCTGATGCAAAGGGCTGACTCATTGGAAAAGACCCTGATGCTGGGAAAGATTGAGGGCAGGAGGAGAAGGGGATGAGAGAAGATGAGATGGTTGGATGGCATCACTGACTCAACGGACATGAGTTTGGGTGGACTCCGGGAGTTGGTGATGGACAGAGATGCCTGGCAGAGTTGGACACAACTAAGCAACTGAACTGAATTATCTATAAAATGGGTTCAACAGCATCTTTACCATAGGCTTGTTGTGAGTAATACTTACAGGCAGATGTGGAAAGAACTTAGGCCACACCCTATTCCGTAAGTTTTCACTAAACGCTAGACATTCAGAAAACCACTTCAACCCAAGAGACTCTCCCAGAACTCACAGATCCTCATGGAGCTTAGCCTCCTTGTATGGTTTGATAAGCACAAAAACAATTTTGTCTATACCCACACAAACACATTATTACCCAGGATTCCCTTTGAGGATTCCAGATTGAATCATAGCCCTGAACTCATCAATTAGAAGGAATTTATGGAGTGGGAGTTAGCTAAGTGGTTATTACATACAAAGCTTTTTGTTAGGACGAAGTGTGTGAAGGTTCCAGTTTTGTAGGAGCAGAGTGGTCGGATATCAGCAACTTCATATGGTTCCACAAATAAATGACGCATTCATTTTCAGTATGTTGTTATCCACGGGGTTTTGAGATTCTGGCTGGAACAGGTTTCTGAAGGTTCTTTGAACAATCAGACTGTCTTGGATTGGGATACAAGATTCATCTACCTTATTCCAAATACCATGCTCTAATAGGAGGTAAATTATGTTATACTTAACCCCCAAATTACCCCTCTGGGCCCTTCTACCTTTTCCCTGCTGCCATCAGCTTAATAGAAGTGAGACAAGGAGTCCACACAGATTTCCATCCCTCGCTTTAGCCATAAGACAACAGAGCCTCCAGGGGCAGCTTATTTTAGGATCAGGGCTCAACTAATATTGATTAACGGCCTTGCATAACGCGGGGCTCCAGGGCTCATTCCTTTCCTGCCAAGCCTCATAACTGGGGGAGGCAATGAAGATTTGTCTGTCTAATTAGACTTCAGCTGCCAGCCAAGAAATACCTTCTGTTTCCTCTTCACCCTCATGCAGGTACTTTCTTTTCCCCTCTTGGAGAACAAATGGGGAGGGGTGGAAGGAAATGGACTCTAATTTACTCATTACCTAGTAGAACCCTCCAGCGACATTTTCTCTCTCTGGAATTGCATGGTTCCAATGGGGAAAAAAAGGAACTGGATGGGTTTACCTACCTCTTAAAGACTTAGGTGTCAGTAGTACAAATAGATTAGTACTTCCCAAAGCTGAAAAAGTCCCTGAAAGGATCTCTGAGAAGGTCCTCATCACATACAGGCAGGAACTCTGCAAGATGCTCAGATAAGTTGTAGAGATGCCCTTCTAATTAGCATGTAATATTTATGGGGTAGAATCACTGACCAGAACTGCGGATAAAGCACTAGATCTTATTTTTAGCCCTCTGGATAGCTGAGAGGGACGTGCAGCTCTTGGCTACTCACTATGGGGGTCTTCAGATGTTTCTTTTCTCTTTTTGTAGTTGCACAATGTGGGATCTTTAGTTGAGGCATGTAAACTCTTAGTTGCTGCGTGTGATACCTAGTTCCTCCACCAAGGATCTAACCCTGACCCCTCCGTTAGGAGCATGGAGTATTAGCCACTGGACCAGGGAAGTTCCCTAAAGGTTTCTAAAGCTCTTAGTGACTGTCCAATCACCTAACAGACTACTTGGCCGAGTATAAAGCCTGTATCATTACCGTGTGCTGTATGGATCCCTTCCCTGCTCTCTCTCTCTCTGATAGTGTTTTCTACCATCTTGCTCCAGGCACACAGGTCTTCTTGATCTTCCTTGAACTTAGATCCAGAAGGGAGAGACAAGCGAGGGCTGTGCAGTTAGAGAGTCTGATCTTGTCTCTATTTAACATGTTGATTTTTTGCTGATCAAGAACTTTTTTTTTTTTTTTTTGGCATTGATGCTGACTTCAAAACATTGCAATAAAGTATTCTTCATCTCTGATGATTGAATTTGAGGCCGTTCCTTTAAACGTCACACAATAGATGAGTGCCTCCTCCTTAGTTCTGGCCCTGCACGAATGTGCCCAGCACGCCGGTGGCTTTTCACTTGCTGTTTCTTCTGCCTGGTGCAGCTCTTGCTCGAATGTACCCGGCACGCCTGTGGCGTTCCCCTTGCAGTTGCTCCTGCCTGGTGCAGCTCTTCCCAGTGACTGAATGCCTCACTGCCTTACTGTGTCCAGACTTCTGCCCATATGCTTCCTTCTGCAGCGGCCCTCCTTGACCATCCCCTGTGAAATAGCGCTCCACTCCCTGTCGCCTTCTGCTTCGTGGTCTCTCAGAACAGTCATCTCTACCTGATGTGATATCACACATTTGCTTGCCATCTCTATTTGGTGAAAGGTGTGTTCTAGGATGGCAAGATACTCATTTCAGGTGCTATCAGGGCACAGAGTAAGCCCTCGGTCAGTACTGCTGGAGACAGATGGATGGGAGGGAATCCGCTAGCACCTTTTCAGGGAGTACACAGGTCTTATGATGCTCACAAACTGAATCCCACTTCCAAGCGCTATCTCCGCCTCTGCTGCCTCAAGAGGCCCACGCTCTGGTTCTCTCATGAGGCTCACCGGTAGGGACGGGAGTCAGCAGCGGTTTGTTTGTTTGTGGGATGGAACCGGTGCCCTCTGCGGTGAAAAGCGTGAAGCCCTGACTACTGGATCAAGAGGGAGTGCCCTCAGCGGTGGTTTTGCTGCTCTGGACTCCTTGCCTTATATAGCTGCTGAGTCTCATCTTGTCTCTATTTAACATGTTGATTTTTTGCCCATCAAGAAATCTTAATAATTTTTTGCCCATCAAGTCCAGAGATGTCTCCTTGTATCTGGTATGCGAGATTATTCTTGTTGATTTCTGGCCTTAAATTCCCTTTCCTTAGAAATTATTTGCCATCGTAATAGCAAAGGCAGTTTCTAGCACTTAGAGTTTTCAAAGCAATTTTGAAAATGTAATCTCACCCACTTTCCCTGTCCAATTTGCTTGCCATATTCCTTTCCCAAATTATTTAATTCTTAATTCTCCTAAAACCTAACTTTGTCTATATCAGCAAATAAAAGCTATATTAATGGGCTGCTGCTTCCACTCTGTTCTATTGGTATGGATAGAAAATTAACCAATGGCTAATTTACCTGGTTGTGCATATGTGGGTGGGAGTCTTCTATCCACTTTAAGTTACTTTTTTTTGTTTTTCTCTAATAACTAAGTTGATGATTCAGACGGTAAAGAATCTGCCTGCAATGCAGGAGACCTGAGTTTGACCCCTGGCTTGGGAAGATCCCCTGGAGAGGAGAATGGCTGTCCACTCCAGTATTTTTGCCTGAGAAATCCCATGGACAGAGGAGTATGGCAGACTGCAGTCCATGGCATTGCAAAGAGTCGAACTCAACTGAGCGATTAACAAAACAGCAAACAGCTAAGTATGTTATTAAAGTGAAAGTGTTAGTTGCTCAGTTGTGTCTGGCTCTTTGCAACCCTGCCAGGCTCCTCTGTCCGTGGGATTATCCAGGCAAGAATAGTGGAGAGGGTTACCATTTCTATGAAACTCTTTATTCTGGTCTTAACTCTATGATTTATGTGGCTCCATAGTTTGTGATCCTTTGAAAAGAAGATTCTGGAAGATACTATGAGAAGTCACTAGATTGAGAGAAGGAATATTCTCTACGTAGCTCCTCACTCAACATTCATGCCCTGGCACAGTGCTAGACACAAGGTGGGGCTCAGTCAATGTTTGCTGAAAGAAAGGAAGCTGCATTAAGTGAATGAAAGCTTATCCGCAAGAGGGAAGAAGCAGAACAAGGGGAATATTATTGATGTTCAAGGTCAACAGAGATAGCTGTGAGAAAACAGGCTGATACGAAGGAAAGAGAGCTTGGAAACAAGAATCAGGAGAATTCATTTGTAGATAAAACGGTTAAAACCATGACTCAAGGTGGGCTTTCATTTATCAGCTTTGGGGTTTGGCTAGGTTGCTTATTGAAGCTTAGTTTTACCACAGACATATGGAGATGATAACATGAACTTCATGGATAGGTTACAATAATACAAGTCAACAGCGTCAGTTGGTGCAACTCAGCAGATTGTTGTTATTATTTTAAATGGGATTCTAATCCAGGTCTCTTTGGCATCCAGCTTTTGGGTTTTATTCTTTAATTAGCCATTTAGCCTATGACAGGGCAATTAGCTTCCTTAGGTCTCCACTATTTCCTCAGCTAACAAATGTAAGGGTAGAGTCACCTTGTCTCCAATATCTTCATTTTCCTAACAACAGCTAACATGACGCCTTGCACATCCAGTGACAGTGAATGGATGGACAAATGAATTAGAGGGTGGAGGGGAAGAGAAGTTGGGGAGAAGAAAGCAGAGAGCAAGCAAAAATACTCTGTAATCATTTTGCTGTAAGAGCAATCTGTCCATTTCCTGGATTGGATGGCTCAGGTTGAGAGAAATGTATAGGATATCTTTAATTCAAATTATAATGCAAATAATGATTTATTTTTGGACCTCACTCCACCTCTTTGCTGAAAGCTTTCAGAAAGAGTTTCACAATGACTACCCCTATGTAGAAGATAAAGCACTTAATAAATGTCTCTTGAGTTATCAAAAACAATCAATGACTCCAGTTTAAGCTAAGGTCCAAGAATGTTCTTTTTCTCTGAAAATGCATCTCTTTCTATTTATAGATGACAGGGAAATGACTTTAAGCAGCACTCATTGCTAACCAGGCTTCAAGATGGATATTTCCATTCTGCCTTTGACAAGGCTGTAGGAGGGATGGGATATGCTTTCATATCTTCCTGGTGTATGTTTGAATGATTGTAAAAATTAGAAACACACTGAGGCTGTTATGACAAGCCTGCCTTTTGAAACCTTCTAATTAAAGCCTTGGGTTGTCTAGAGAGCTAGTTCTGTTAGCTAACGGAGAATTTAAGTTTCTCCTGTTTTCTCATCATCCAGGGATGAGATGTCTGGGGAAATAAATGTACACCATATCTGTGGTGGCCAGCAGTCACTGAGAGAATTACCCGGTGGAAATTTGATTGACTTATCTATACAATGTGGCCTCTTCTATCTCTCATTTTATATGCATGTGTGTGAGAGAGAGGGGAAGAGAGGATGCTCAGGTGTGTTCACATGTATTAGCTAAAACAGTGAAACTTACATGTTCTGAAACTTACGTGTATGCAGATCACCTGTGAGATGTGATTACTGAGCAGCTTCTGAGTCCATTCTACGCAGGGCTAAGATCAAGCTAACATAGCATCCCTGACTCAATGGGCATGAATTTGAGCAACCTCCAGGAGGTAGTGGAAGACAGAGGAGCCTGGTGTGCCACCGTCTATCGGATTGCAAAGAGTTGGACACGACTGAGCTAGCTAGCTGCCAATGATGTCAGGCTGCAGTTAGTGGATCTCACTTTCTAGAGCCAGGATCTCATAGGTATTTATAGTTCTTTGCTGAATAGTAGTAGCACCTGTTTATATATCTCCTCCAAATGATCTCCCCAAGCTTAATTCAAGGTTGTTCAGAACAGGAAATCTTGTTAACCTGAAGCACTATGTAAGGGCAAGAGACACTACCCTGATGAGGATTCACCAAGAAAAATATATCCCATCAGACAGTCCTGCTCCTGGTTCCACTGACCCCCCTCCTGGCCCTTCCCCTGCTACATGCCTTCAAGGCAGATGTGAAAAAAAAGTAGGTAGAATTTAACTTGTCACAATATGTATTCCCGTTTTTGAGAGGTGACCTGCAATGGAAGCAGAAGGACATGAATGATTTTAATCCACAGTAACAATGGGAAACCAGTCCTGACCATCCTGAGCGGTCTAAATATATGAAATGACAGATTTTTCTCCTCCGCCTCTTCACGTCCTCCTCCCAGATAGTGAGCGAGACACGTATTCATGCACACACAACTCACACTACAATGCACAATGAAATTCCACCCGGCCTTTATCTCCGAGCTGCTGTTCTGATGATTAATGCCCCATTGGTTGGGAAGCTATTCCACCGAAGAAAGACAAGGAGAGGGGAAGACACATGAACTATATCTCTGAGGCCATTTCTCATTATTATTATTATCATTATTAGCTCCTTACTGCCCTATCTATCCTGTTCAAGAATGCCTGATCTATTGGCAAGGGGGAGGGGATGACATTTGAAAGAGGATTTCACGAGGGAGAAATGAACAAGGACAAAGATAGAAGCACACTTTTTCCTAACGAGGACTGTCCTGAATGGGGTTTGGTGGGGGTCATCATTTATTTTTGGTTTTGTTTGCTGATTCTATTATCTGTGTTGTTTTCATTTTAAAGCCAAATATAATAGATGGCTCCATCTGTGTCTCCTGTTCTCCCCCCGCCCCCCAGGCATTTATTTGTCCATGTGTTCTTTTGTCTTTATTGAGTCTCTGTCTGCAAGAATCAATAGGATATAACATATGCAAATGTTATTCCTGACCACTTATGCAAAAACCGGACAGAATAATTTCATTGTTTTGTAACTCCCATAATAAAATTGTATCCGTATCCTGGTTGATTTCAAGTTTCTGAAAAGGCTACTTTTTAAAAAATAACTCTATGTATGTATTATATAAGCCACAGTGTCTGATTCCTGTTTCTCATTCAAAGAAAGGATGATTGCTAAGTAATTTCTGGCTCTGTCATTTAGGAAGACCACATAGCAGTGGTCCTTGTGGGAAAGATGGAACCATAATAAAAGCACTGTTACAGCACATGTGCCGACTGATAAAATAGCAGATTCATTTACCTAGACAGAGAGTACTATCATCTGATTTAGAAAATGCTGTCTTTCCAAAGTTGAGTTTATAAGGGCATAAAATATTTAACTATGGTACCCACATGTGACTTCAATTTTAGTTGGATTTGTATTCAATTAACAAATATTTTAGTAAATTGAGTGTCTAGTATGGGTCACATACGTTTCTAGGCATTTCAGTTATAGAAATACACAAAACAGACAAAAAGTCTCTCCCCTCTGGGGCATATACTCTGTTACTAAATATAGGGTACCTTATGAGTACCAGACTTTGGAGAAACCAAGGATGAAGTAAACATGAAAGTGGAAGTTGCTTAGTCGTGTCTGACTCTGCAAAGCGAAGTAAATACATTTCTGCCTTAAATGAACCCATAGTCTGGGAGCACTCTTAAATATGGTTTAAATTTGAGCAGACTCATTTTGGGGTCAGTTTTCTACAGAAGCTCTAGCACACTGGTCTGCTATTACAGTTGCAGGGGCAGCAACTGTCTGTGTTTATACAGGTCAACTCAATTGAAGAATAACAATTAAAGAGTAATGTCTTTAATCTCTACTCAAAAGAGGAAAGCAAGCTTCAAATGTGAACCATCTCTTTTTGACTAACAAAGATGGCAATCATAAATCGTGTTAGAATAAAATTGTTGTGTTTGAAATGTACTTTTGTCTCCAGGATTCAGTCTAAAATATTTATTGCAAATATTTTATTAGTTTGAGATTATAGTCTCATAGAATGTTTAGATTCAAAGAATCTCAGATACTGTCTAATTTTTCAGTTCCACACAATGCGTAGAACTTTAGAGATGGGCCAACCTGGTTTCATCAGTCAAAGCCATCTGTCCAGGGGCAAATTACTTGCCCACCTTTTATAAACAATCACCATTGGAAATTCCTGGCGGTCTCGTGGTTAGGAATTGGCACTTTCACTGACAGGACCCAGGTTTGATCCCAGGCTGTAGAACTAGGAGCCCACAACCCGCACAGAACAGCCACAAAATAAGTTAAATAAACAGTAAACATATATTAGTTTGATTCTTTCATTTAATTTATCTAAATAATGCATCTACATAACTTAAAACTTCACATAGCACCCAAACTCCCGTTACTTCAGGGCAGAGGCATCATTATCTCAGCTCCTAGGAGAGGTAGCTGCCGTATTTTTAATAGGTATTTTAACAGGTATATATTATATCTAAATTTACTCTCAATGCAAAATTCCAGTAAGAATTATTATACTGCCAACTCCTTCTGTATACTGAGACAAAGCTCTCCTTAAGGTCTTCTATTTTTGTGGGTTTTCTTTTCTTTTTCTTTTTTTTTTTTTGCTTTCCCTCATATAATATTCTCTAGCCATCTCAGAGAGCATAGGAATTAAATAATACATATAAGTGCTTTGAATATTTTGCATTCAGAAATGAGCATAGCTGTCTCTTCCTTCACACCAGCTGCTTATATTTTTAAGATGAGCAAGGATTAGAATAGTCACTTTGGAATTTTTATGCTATGCAATGTCAGACAATGTGTTTGCATGCCACTGGGTTCCATCATACAGTGTTTGGTGATAAAATCTATTTACTTGGCTCTCAGTTTCTTTCAGCTTTATCACTGTAATATATTTATTAGCTTTCCTTTATATGTGCAAGTTGATGTAGATACTGTAGAAAAAGAATCACTCCACATATTCCTTGCAACTCAAGAGGAATAATACATTCTAAGACAAATGAATCTCTACCCCCCCAAAAAAAAAATTAGTGAATTTATGTTGGATATTCCCTGGTGGCTCAGACAGTAAGAATCTACCTGCAATGCAGGAGATCTGGATTTGATCCCTGGGTTGGGAAGATCCCCCTAGAGACAGGAGTGGCAACCCACTCCAATATTCTTGCCTGCAGAATTCTATGGACAAAGGAGCCTGACAAGCTATAGTCCACGGCATCACAAAGAGTCGGACACGACTGAGCAACTAACTCTTCAGTTTTCTTCATATATGGATACAGACACTAGAAGGAGGATTTGATCAANTGCAGAATTCTATGGACAAAGGAGCCTGACAAGCTATAGTCCACAGCGTCACAAAGAGTCGGACACGACTGAGCAACTAACTCTTCAGTTTTCTTCATATATGGATACAGACACTGGAAGGAGGATTTGATCAAGTAATTATACTAAATATGAGCCAAAGATTACATCTGTTGGAGGAGAGAGGATTGGAGGCCAGTGTGAGCAAATCACAAGTAGGAGGTTTCAGGGGAAGTTTAAATGAACTTGGTGAGGATGTTCCCAAGGTTATTTCTATAGGGACCCATTGCTATCAACATTGCCAACCAGTAAACAAAGATTGCTGGAGGCTCTGAAGTAGACCAGAATAGTTGAAGAGGAGGATAATAACAAAATCTACTCCCAAAGCCATACTGAAAACACCATACAGCCATACAGAGAGCACCTATAAAATGTTCTTTTGATTCCAATAGCTACAGGGTAATTCATGCTTTTTTTTAATTTAGAGGATTTGGGGTGAATGTCTAGACAACTTATTTTTGTTATGTTGTACTCAGCAACATGCATAGTAATAACTTGAGAGAAATAAGATCACATAAAACAAGGCCAGTCAAGCCACTGATAGGAGGGGGATTAAGGTGGTTTATGCTCTCTCTCTCTCCTCTTCATTTTCAGTAAACTACATTCTTTTGGGTTTTTTCCTCACCTTCTTAGGTATTTTTATAAGAAAGTTTTCCTCTTTCTTCTGTTGTAAACATTTTTCCCATCTCAACATCCTTCTTAAATTCAAGAAACATTTTCCTTTGCAATGTACAATGAAAAGCGATTATGTTAGAAAATATCAGAGATGGCTTTGTCATGTCTGATGGTGTTAAATCATGTTGTGTCCTAAAGAGCTCAGTAAATGAGGCCAAAGGAATGATTTGACAATTGAACAAGGCTTCAGTCGCCTCTCCCAGCCTTCCCCTAAACTCCCTGAGGAGAGAGAGACTCAGGTGATGGGTGAAAAGTATTTTTCCTTTAAAGGACTCTGGAGGTTCTGGCAAACCTTATTTTAGGTTTTGCTTGCAAGGCAGAGCCAGTATTTGCAAAGGGGGTCTTTGTAGCCTTTTTTTCCCCCAGCATTTAATTTGAATTCAAGATGGTGTGAGGGAATTAAAAGAGGAAGATTAACTGCTCAGCAGTTAGTAGCTACTGCCTACTGTATGGAAGGATCTACATAGGGACAGAAGGGTGAATAAGACAGATATATGCTACCTGTCTTCATGGAGCTTACATAGCAGGAAGAAGACATAAAACAAAGTAATTTCACAAGCAACTATTTAATTACGAGATGAGTTCAGTGAAGGAGAGCAAGCTGCTATGAAGCTGAAGGGGATCTGAGCTAGTGTTCTGATGTGGCAAGAGTTTCTTGAGGGTGCAGTGTAGGAGCTGCCCTCTTCCCGATGAGAAGTTAGGGAAGCAGGAGAGGAGAACAAGCGAGAGAAGAGCCTGTGCTAAGGCCTTGCTGTAGGGGGGTTGCTGTATCATGTTTCAGGTTTTTAGTCTACAGTTTTGCTCCAAAGTCTCGAAGTATACCAGATCTGACCACGTTAACTGACCAGGAGGCCACGCATAAGGAAGCCAACAGGATGAAGCACCATCAATTACTGTGACAGAGTGATGCGGGGCTGGTCTGAGTGGGTTTGCAGAGCTGGATTGAGTGGCACGCCATGTTGAGTGGGCTTCGTCGTTTCCTATTCTGAACCCTCTAGATTCCTGCCTGCATGGTGTGCAGTGGTTTCCTCAGTGACAATCGGAGATACAATTTAAGCCAAAGCCTCACAGATGCATATGTAAGAACTGACACAAATGCATGAACACACTGTGCTTAGCACAGATACATAGAACTCTATTTGCTAAAGAGTGACCATACGCATTGAGCAGATTGTATGACACAGACCCTCAGGCATTGTAAAGTCGAGAAACTATCTAGTTGGGGATTTCCCTGGTGGTCCAGTGGGTAGGACTCTGCACTTTCACTGCTGAGCGCCCAGGTTCAGNGTGGTTTCCTCAGTGACAATCGGAGATACAAACAATTTAAGCCAAAGCCTCACAGATGCATATGTAAGAACTGACACAAATGCATGAACACACTGTGCTTAGCACAGGTATGCTCGATACATTGAACTCTTATTTGCTAAAGAGTGACCATACGCATTGAGCAGATTGTATGACACAAACCCTCAGGCATTGTAAAGTCAAGAAACTATCTAGTTGGGGATTTCCCTGGTGGTCCAGTGGGTAGGACTCTGCACTTTCACTGCTGAGCGCCCAGGTTCAGTCCCTGGTTGGAGAACTAAGATCCACAAGCCAAACAGTGCAGCCAAAAAACAGCAACAACAACAACAAAATTAGTGTGTGTGTGTGTCTAGGTTTCCAGACTTTACAGCCATCCTGTATGTCACCTCCTGGTTTCTTTAATAGAACACTAGTAACTAGGAATCAGCAATTAGAAAACGTCTAACTCTTCTTCCTGGGGCTTCCCAGGTGGCTCAGTGGTAAAGAATTGACCTGCCAGTGCAGGAGACACTGGAGACGCGGCTTCAGTCCCTGAGTTGGGAAGATCTCCTGGAGAAGGAAGTGGCACCCCACTCCAGTATTCTTGTCTGGAAAATCTCATAAACAGAGGAACCTCAGGGGACAGTCTAAGGGGGTCACAAAAAGTCAGATACGACTTAGCGACTGAACATACACACACCATTCTTCTTCCTCCTTTCTTATGCTTTGTCTTGGTGGTGTCTTTTTTTTTTTCCTTAGTGAAAACTGCGAAGCTCAGTGGAAGTTTTCCTGCAGTTTGATTACCCTCTCTATTTAATTCTGTAATAAAAACTCTGAACCAGAAGCTGAAGATAATGTGCCCAATTCAATTCATATGTCAATTTCTTCTTAATTGTAATTATTTCCCCTAGTTCTCTCCACTCTTGCTACCCAGGCATAGCTGAGGCTTGGGTGATTATAAGACATCATGCCTACGCTGTCAATTATGCCTCCTGCTTTCAGATTAAATTCATTTAATACCATTGTTCTGATTATTAGTAATAATAGCGGGCATCTCCAGCCAAAGCTGGATGAGTAGTTTTCACAGTCTTTGCCTCCAAGCTTAGCATGTTTTAGTTTTTTACCCAGATGATGTCTTCTTTCTTTAATGGTGCAGCATGTTCTGTCTACTGTGTTGCATTTAAATGTTACTTAGATCATACAAAATATAAGGCTTTCTTAGACGTTTCTTCTTGGTGTGAAGTGATGGTCTATGTCCCCAGGTGTAGTTTTCACCAACTACTGGATGGCAGTGGAGGTTTCTCTTAGTAACAAGACTACGGCTTTGAAGAAGTATTTGAATTGGCAAAGGATGTCTGTTGGCTATCCAGTCTTTCTCAGAAAGGCCCCAGGTTTTCATCCTCAAAAGCACATGTGGCTTTGACTTCTGTGATGACTCCAAAGTGAACACTTTTCTTTCTGCCTTTTTACTGAAATATCCCCAGTGCCATCACTAACAAAGCAGCAGCATGGTCCAGCCAACTTAAAAATAGTACTGGCCCTTCAGCAACATGTTAGTTCTTTCAGACTTCTTTCCCAGACTCAAGTCTCAATGTTTTCTGTGCTTAAAACTACATTTGTAATAAGATCACCCAGACAGCTTCATGAAAAGAGATCAGAGAAAGGCTTGGTGGAGAGTCTAGGCTTTTGTTTTCTTATTTTACACTTTGTGTTGTGTTAGTCGCTCAGTCATGTCCAACTCTGCAACCCCGTGGACTGTAGTCCACCAGGCTCACCGTCCATGGAATCCTCCAGGCAAGAATCCTGGAGTGGGTTGCCATTCCCCTCTCCAGAGCATCTTCCTGATCTCGGGATCAAACCCAGGTCTCCCACATTGCAGGCAGATTCTTTACCATCTAAGTCACCAGGGAAGCCCCATTTTGCACTTTATTGGTTAGCAAATCAGAAGAAAGCAATGCAGTTTAATTCTGAGTATGTAAAATGTTTGTACTTTAAATTGTAAATGTCTCTTAATGATACTGCTTCTATAAATAATGCTTCATGGACTTTCTGGTAGAAAAATCATATGATGGTTCATTACCAGATTTGAGGTGCCAAGGCTACTGTACTGCTCTTTCTTATCTTGGTTTTGTTTTCTCATGATGGCTCATTGATACAATATCCTACTTCTCCTTACCATGAATCATAGCCTCTTAGACCATCAAACTTTTGCCTGTAAAATGAAGAGTGTGCCTCAGAATCCCAAAGAGTGGGCCATCCTTCTACTGTGCCTTTAGTCTGCCTTCGAAGGCTCTCCTT
The DNA here is from genome assembly GCA_006410735.1 of Raphicerus campestris. Taxonomy (NCBI): domain Eukaryota; kingdom Metazoa; phylum Chordata; class Mammalia; order Artiodactyla; family Bovidae; genus Raphicerus; species Raphicerus campestris. The sequence continues at coordinate 866,807 of SJYW01005268.1, read as the reverse complement.
TTCCTGGTCAGCAGCCCCTTCGCCTCTAACTGTTGATTAGCATGTTTTCAACCTCCCCACTCAGTTCCCTTACTGACTTCTGCGCCACTGAATTCCAAATGCTACTTTGTTTCAGAAGGAACTATCCATTGATCATGAGTTTCTTTAAATCCTTCCACCTCTAAGTTTACCTGCATCCGTGCTCACCTTAGAAGTCCTTCACTGCCAGGGTCCAGCCTCCACAGGATCCAGGGGAACCTGAAGGACAAACAGTGTTGGCAGATGATTTAGAGAGAGATAAGGAAAGAATATTGTAGATAATAAAATAGAGGAGAGAATATTCCTTGGTTTACACAGAAAGCTAAAAAGTCTTAAAGCCCAGGCAGAAAAGTGAATGCAGAGAGCCCCTGTGTTCCAAGGGATCAGCTTGAAAAAGAAAGTAAGAGAGAAAAAAAGAAAAACAAGAAAAACACGGGGTGACCAAGCTTCTTCGAGTGAGGCCCAATAGCTTTATTTTTAAAGGTACTTTTATACATTGTCTTGTACATAGAGGGAAATGAAAGATGCAAAGTCATACAGAGTTAGCCCAAACATTACATCTGTTTTGTCTTTATCAAAACCAGGATATTTTCTGCAAACCTTTTCCATAGACAATGTTGTGTACATTATCTTCTGTCCTTGGAGGCCTGTGGACATTTTATGACCCTCTTTTGATAAAGGCTGCTCAACCAGAAAACTTATTTTCCNTCGTACATAGAGGGAAATGAAAGATGCAAAGTCATACAGAGTCTGCCCAAACATTACATCTGTTTTATCTTTATCAAAACCAGGATTTTTTCTGCAAACCTTTCCCATAGACAATGTTGTGTACAGTATCTTCTGTCCTTGGAGGCCTGTGGACATTTTATGACCCTCTTTTGATAAAGGCTGCTCAACCAGAAAACTTATTTTCNCTCAGACTTTACATCTTTGGGGATATCTTATCTGGAATCCAGGTGCCTCTCTCTTGTGTTTCCATAGTAATGGAGCTTATCATTACTGTAGTATTAATTCTGTTATATTGTAATTGTCTTTTCATATCTGCCTCTCTTAATAGATTTTAGTCTTCGTTTGGACAGACACTTATATTAGCGCCTGCCATTTGGCAGGCATTTGATATTTTTAAAAATAAAAATGTATTGATATATGGATGGACAGATGGGTGGGTCAAATGTAGCAAAACACCTGAGATATAAAGGATCATCACTGAAGATCGTTTATCTTCTCTTGAATTACTGAAATTAAGGAATGTACTTCGCTATCTCTGGCTATTATGCTTTCGAATGAATTTTATTCAGAGTCTTTTCTATTTACTATACCATCCACCCAGGTCCACCACATTGGCAAGATAACTGCAATCTGGAGGAACAGCAGGAGGCTAGGAGACCTGGTGTGTATATGAGCACGTATCAGAGAGAAATATAGCTAGTGTTGAGGTGAGACTTGAAAATATCATACCCAAATCTTCATTTTTACAACTGGCTGCTTTGTGAATTCTGGGAGGCTGATAGGAAAGAGATGGAAATGGGGACGGGGTGGCTGAAATGGGAGTAGAAGGAGGGATGAGGGAGAAAGAGACCCAAAACCTGCTGTTCCCTTTATGCTTGCCTCTCCCTTTCTGGGACTTGCCCACCGCCAGCTGTTTATCTTAAGACACATGGCCAGACACCCCCCCCAACCCCTGCCCTGGACTAGCGTTTGCCCCAAGTCTTGGGTACACTGTAGCATCTAAAATGCCCAATCGCTCATTCCAAGAGCAGGATGCTAAGACTCATGAAATTCGAGTCCTCTCCATCAGTAACCCTGGCAGGGCTCTCATGCTGCCTCCTCCTTCGTTTCCCCTTTGCCGAGTCTCCACCCTTACCCTTTCATGAAGGTGTTTGTGTAAAGGAGACAAATGAAATTTCAGACGCGGCAATGAATAGCCACCTGAAAGCATGCCCCAAGGGGCCCCGTGTCCCTTTGCAGCTCTGTGATAAATTGCCATTTTTAGAATTAATTGCTACCTTTTCCAGGAAGTGTTTACTCATGTTCATCTCTTTATTGGTTCACCAGTGAACCTCTGAGGCTGAGACAAACTTGCCTTTGCCCTCACAGGAGCTTGCCATGCAAGGCACAAGCACCAGTTGGGGAAGCTCACAGGGTGCAGTTAAGTTAGTAAAGCTGACACGGTGGAGACCAGCTCCATGCTGGTCTCTGGAGCACCGAACTTAACACAGACCAAACCTCTCCTCTCTCAGACGATGCCTTTTAATCGACTGCCTCATTTTTGCTTTCTTTTGACTCTGAGTTCAAATTTCTATGAAATTGTACTTCAAGCTAGATCTCCCAGGCTCAGGGGAGGAGGACTATTCTTTCAGCAAAGCACTTTTCTCTCCTTGGTCAGATGGCTGCCATGGGCAAGAGCTGAAAGAAAGCAATCTGTTTTTCACGTGCCTCCTTACAGATGTCGCTCAGCCTGCTCAGGTTTACAAAGCAGCGCTGGCATGCGTGCGGCCCAGCCCTTACTCCAGCCTCAGAGACAGGCTGGCTAAAGCATCTGCTTAAAAGATGGCTCTGAAGGGCCCACTGTTGAGAAGGAACTTGAGTCTTGATTGTACCATACTTTTTTTTTTTTAATTTGAGGGATGTGTTGTCTTCGTCTCTGCTCTATAACAAAGTGAACTAAGCTGTATGTATACATATAGCCCCTCTCTTAGACCTTCCCCACACCCCACCCCTTCCAACCCATCTTGATCACCACAGAGAACTGAACTGAGCTCCCTGCGAATATAGCATGTTCCCACTAGCTATCAGAGAAGGCAACGGCACCCCACTCAGGCCTCTCGCCTGAAAAATCCCATGGATGGAGGAGCCTGGTGGGCTGCAGTCCATGGGGTCGCTAAGAGTCTGACACGACTGAGCGACTTAGCAGCAGCAGCAGCCGCTAGCTGTCTGTTTTTTACTGATAACTTCTCTCTAAGTCACAGAGATCCAGAAAGTTTACAATATACTCTTTATATCTGGAACCTCTATTATGGCTGTAAATGTAATATATTTTGTGAGTCTGAACCAGGGGTGACTCCTGACCCCTTCACATCCCCGCCTCAGGAAGATGTTGAGCAATGTCTGAAAACATCTTGGGTTGTCACAGTTGGGTCAGGGTGAGTGTGCGGAGGTGCTCTTGGTGCATTGTGAACAGAGGCCACAGATGCTCCTGCGTATCCCATAATGGACATCAACTCTGAACTGTGTAAATCAAGACAACCTGGTCATCCTGCCTGGAATGCTATGGGNTTCTGACCCCTTCACATCCCTGCCTCAGGAAGACGTTGAGCAATGTCTGAAAACATCTTGGGTTGCCACAGTTGGGTCAGGGCGAGTGTGCGGAGGTGCTCTTGGTGCATTGTGAACAGAGGCCACAGATGCTCCTGCATATCCCATAATGGACATCAACTCTGAACTGTGTAAATCAAGACAACCTGGTCATCCTGCCTGGAATGCTATGGAAAGTACTTCAAAAGTATAAGCTATGACTTCTGTCCACATTTATTTTTGAACTCTGATTATATACAAAGCTCTGTGGCAACTGCAAAACAATGGCATGTTGGTGCCCTCAAGGGATTTATGGTGTACTGGAGAAGCTTAACATTTAGTAAGAAACTAACAGATATAAGCCCACAGTGAGTGATACTGGAAAGATTTAAGATTTAATGGAAAAGAGGGAATTTGACCAGAGTCTTGAGGTGACTAAGTGAGGAAACAGATAGGACCGGTGGTGATGTGTGTGGAAGAGTGGAGAAGGTANATAGTGAGTGATACTGGAAAGATTTCAAGATTTAATGGAAAAGAGGGAATTTGACCAAAGTCTTGAGGTGACTAAGTGAGGAAGCAGATAGGACCAGTGGTGATGTGTGTGGAAGAGTGGAGAAGGTAGGGGGCCTGGGACGAGGTCATGGAGCCCAGCGGCCTGCATTCATTGCCGCACCTTCAAGCATGCCCAGCAAAGCCCATTGTAGAAGCTGGTCACAGATTTGGAAGATCAGAGAGATCGCTCTGGTTTTCAAGCCTTTTCAGGATAGTTTCTTAGAGTAACTATTTTTGGTATTGAAAAATAGGTAAACATAAAAAGTGGGCCAAGAAATTTAGAACTCCTGAAGGACTTTTAGATTGCCACATGTCTGAAATTTCCATTTTGCCAAAGAAGGCAAAAATGACAAGAGGGCTCCGAAAATTGTCTTTGATGCTCCCTTTATTCAGTTTAGCAGAGAAGGCAATGGCACCCCACTCCACTATTCTTGCCTAGAGAATCCCATGGATGGAGGAGCCTGGTGGGCTACAGTCCATGGAGTCGCAAAGAGTCGGACACGACTGAGCGACTTCACTTTCACTTTATTCAGTTCAGCAGAAATGGGATTTGAGACACACAGACAATTCTCTGAGTTTCTTAAGGAAGCCTGTGATGTGTGATTTGCTTCTTTCTCTGAGGTTCATCTTGACTGTTCTACTTTAACTCCAGGTCTCAGTGGCTGCCATAGGGGGGTATGGCTTTACAGAAGGTCTAGGATTGCAAGGGGAGAGCTGAATTCCATTCTTACTCTCTACTAACAAGCTGAGTGACATTGGGCAAAACTCCCAATGTAGAGGTTGTGTTGGACTAGGTCATGTCCAGTTCTCAACTTATATACAGATTCCCCCATTGATTCCCTTGTTCCATTCAAAGAGGTTAGAGAAAGTATGGCCTATCCCAGACACATTTTGTGATCTCTCAGTGAAATGTTGAAATAAGCAGTGTCAAGAGCCTTGTGTTCCCACTAATGGCCTGGTATACCTTATGAATAAACAACACTGGTTTTTGTTACTGGATCTCATTCACAGCATATTTATACAGTCATAACTCTACAGTGTTTGCTGACAGAAATTCTGGAAGGGGGGAAATGGCAGTGCAGTTGTCTGCTAACATCTGGGTGCACATTTTATACATGGATATGGCCCTGAGGAGTATCATTCCAAGGCAGGAATCTAACCTGATTCATATTTCTACCTAGAGGCTCTTCAAGAAACTGTCAGATGCTCTCCACGGTGACAAACGGGCATTCCAGGGAGCTTACAGAAGTAGACTTTAGATGCATTTTGGAGGAAATTCCTACTGTCTTTCCAAGGAAAAGACTCCTGCAATATTTTTTTGCTAAAGAGATCAGTATTTTTTTTTAATCTCTTCTTTGTCTTGACAGCATAGAAACCAGAGACTGAGGCTGGATTTTTCTGTTCCTGTTGTCTAATTTGTTTAAAAAAGCAGATTTTAAGTAAAGTCATTCACGTGAACTTAGAGACTAAGATGTAGGATTTGCTTTCAAATGTCCTGGTCTGACTCAGTTTCTGCAGTTTTGTGACAACTGCATTAGAAGTACTGATGCTGAAAGCTCAGCCTCTGTGCACCAGTGCCAAATCAAATCTTTGAGATGGAATTTTGAGTAAAATCAGGACGAATAGCTTATTCCTTTGCCAGGAAATGGGTAACCCAGCAGGCTTATGCCCTGAAAAGTTGTATATTCCAACCCCGGGAGGATGTGATGAGAAGTTTTATAGCAGTGGTGCTGATAAGAATCAGGATGAGTACAGGGTCTGCCTGCCTTTAATCTGGCCTCGGGGGTCTCCTGATGTTCCCTGAAGAGTGCGTCATCAAATAGTTCTGTCTTCCTTTTCTTGGGGTTTTAAGAGCTCAAGGAATTAAGATATTTGAGGGGGAACCAGCATCCTGACCCAAGGCTGCACTGTTGTTTCCTGGCTATTCCTCCCTTCTCTCTGCATGCCCTCCCTTACTTGATTAGCAGCTGTTTGAACCTACCCTTTGGAATTCAGGAAAGGTCTTAGAGCCTGAAGCTTATTCCCTACAGACAAGAAACAGGGGACCCAGAAAGGTCCCCATGACCAGGAGCCCCACAGGGGTTCAGTTGTAGTGATGGTGTTGTTTTCTCAGTCATGAGACTGACAAAATCTGTCTGGGTACAATATTTGCTTGTAGAATTGCTTTCACATAACTTCATTCCATTTTAATGACTTAACTTAGCAGGGAAAAAACAAACATTTAATGCACTAATCTTTGCACACTGACCACATCTTATTTCACTCAATAGAAGGACTAGTATGTTGAATCTAACGTGCATCGAGTACTGTTTCAGTTGACTTTGCACAAGTATTTCCCCAGAGTTAATGGAGAGTTCTGTGATTATTAATCTGAATTATCTACTGGTTTTAACTATCACTCCCCTGAATACAGTGCTTACCAGGTGCTGTGTGCGAAGCTGAGAGCTTTGTGTGCATGGTGCTAGTATTTCCTCAGTTTACTGAGGAAGGCAAAAGTGATAGTGTTAGTTGCTCAGTCGTGTCCANTTGTATCCAATTCTCTGGACCGTAGCCTTCCAGGCTCCTCTGTCCATGGAATTCTCCACGCAAGAAAACTGGAGTGGGGAGCCATTCCTTTCCCTAGGGGATCTTCCTGAAGGCAACGTATAAGCCAAATGATGTGTCGAAAGTCCAGGGGGATGAATGCCTTTGCTTAATCATGTGTTGAAAAATTCCTTGAGCTTTGAAGCACAGAAAATTAAATANTCGTGTCCAATTCCTTGGACCATAGCCTTCCAGGCTCCTCTGTCCATGGCATTCTCCACGCAAGAAAACTGGAGTGGGGAGCCATTCCTTTCCCGAGGGGATCTTCCTGAAGGCAACGTATAAGCCAAATGATGTGTTGAAAGTCCAGGGGGATGAATGCCTTTGCTTAATCATGTGTTGAAAAATTCCTTGAGCTTTGAAGCACAGAAAATTAAATAAAGTTGTTACTGTTCTCTGAGGATGTAAGTTCATGCACTATAACAGCTTTATCACGATGATTCTCAAATAATTAACATGAGATAGATGACAAGGGAAAGAGACTGCCTTGAGGTCAAGCAGACCCATGTCTGCTTCTAATATCAAGAGAATCCTTGTGACTTTAGCAGAATTAGCTTCTTTCTCCATTTGCAGTGTTTTAGAGAAAATTGTAAATAATTTACATAAAGTACCTAGCACGGTGTCTGGCAAATTATAGGTGTTCAATAAATGTTGCTGGTGTTGTTACCAAGCTCAGGTTCAGCTGCTTGCCACTCAAGCTAATGCTTGAAGGACAAGTGCTGGTGGGAACAGAAAGGTTGCTTTATTCAGGAGGATGGTAACCTGGGGAGATGGCAGACTCATATCCAAACATCAACTTTGAAGATTCCAAAAGTCTTTAAAGGGAGAGTCATTTGGTGAGAGAGTCAGTCTTCCTTACCTTCCACTTTCTTCTTTGTGCAGACTTTCTTCTTGTTTGGTGGTTAGCTAATGGGGCAGTGCTCCAGGAATCTTGTAATCAGCCAGAATTTACCATCTTCCACCTGGGTAGGAGGGCTTTCCTGGTGGCTCAGATGGTAAAAATCTGCCTGCAGTGTGGAAGACCTGGGTTCTATCCCTGAGTCAGGAAGATCCTCTGAGAAGGAACTGGAAACTCACTCCAGTATTCTGACCTGGGAAATCCCATAGACAGAGGAGCCTGGCAGGCTACAGTCCAGGGGGTCGCAGCATCTGACAGGGCTGAGCCACTAACACACGTGGGCGGGGACCCTAGTTCCTGCAGAAGAATTCAAAGATATTCTTGTGCATATTCTTTGAGGAGGATCCAAAACCTTGTCCCACAGCAGCACCATTGTTTCTTGACTGTTCCTCCTTAGTTTCTGCATCCCCTCCCTTGCATCCTCTGTCCTCCCTTTCTCCTCCTGCCTTCAATCTTTCCCAGCATCAGTCTTTTCTAATGAGTCAGTTCTTCCCATCAGGTGGCCAAAGTATTGGAGATTCAGCTTCAGCATCAGTCCTTCCAATGAATATTCAGGACTGATTTCCTTTAGGATGGACTAGTTGGATCTCCTTACAGTCCAAGAGACACTCAAGAGTCTTCTCCAACACCATAGTTCAAAAGTGTCAATTCTTTGGCACTCAGCTTTCTTTATGGTCCAACTCTCACATCCATACATGACTGCTGGAAAAATCATAGCTTTGACTGGATGGACTTTTGTTAGCAAAGAAATGTCTTTGCTTTTCAATATGCTGTCTACATTGGTCATAGTTTTTCTTCCAAGGAGCAAGAGTCTTTTAATTTCAAGGCTCCTGTCACCATCTGCAATGATTGTGGAGCCCAAGAAAATAAAGTATCTCACTGTATCCATTGTTTCCCCATCTATTTGCCATGAAGTGATGGGACCAATGCCATGATCTTCATTTTTTGAATATTGAGTTTTAAGCCAGCTTTTTCACTCTCCTCTTTCACTTTCATCAAGAGGCTCTTTAGTTCCTCTTCNAAGGGACTCTCAAGAGTCTTTCCCAACACCACAGTTCAAAAGCATCAATTCTTTGGTGCTCAACTTTCTTTATGGTCCAACTTTCACATCCATACTGACTACTGGAAAAACTATAACTTTGACTAGATGGACCTTTGTTGGCAAAGTAATGTCTCTGCTTTTTAATATGCTGTCTAGTTTGATCATAGCTTTTCTTCCAAGGAGCAAGCGTCTTTCAGTTTCATGGCTGCAGTCACCATCTGCAGTGATTTTGGAGCCCGAGAAAATAAAGTCTCTCACTGTTTCCACTGTTTCCCCGTCTATTTGCCAGGAAGTGATGGGACTGGATGCCATGATCTTCATTTTTTGAATGTTGAGTTTTAAGCCAGCTTTTTCAATCTTGGCTTTCATCAAGTCTCTTTAGTTNAGTCTCTCACTGTTTCCACTGTTTCCCCGTCTATTTGCCAGGAAGTGATGGGACTGGATGCCATGATCTTCATTTTTTGAATGTTGAGTTTTAAGCCAGCTTTTTCAATCTTGGCTTTCATCAAGTCTCTTTAGTTGTTCTTCACTTTCTGCCATAAGGGTGGTGTCATCTGTGTATCTGAGGTTATTGATATTTCTCCCGGCAATCTTGATTCCAGCTTGTGCTTCATCCAGTCTGGCATTTTGCATGATGTACTCTGCATGTAAGTCAAATAAGCAAGGTGACAATGTAAAACCTTGATGTATTCCTTTCTCGATTTGGAACCAGTTCGTCATTCCACGTCCTGTTCCAACTGTTGCTTCTTGACCTGCATGCAGATTTCTCAGGAGAAAGGTAAAGTGATCTGGTACTGCCATCTCTTTAAAAATTTTGCAGTTTGTTGTGATCCACACAGTCAAAGGCTTTAGTGTAGTCAATGAAGCAGAAGTAGATGTTTTTCTGGAATTCTCTTGCTTTTTTTATGGTCCACCGGCTATTTACAGTTTGATCTTTGGTTCCTCTGCCTTTTCTAAATACAGCTTGAACATATGGAAGTTTGCGGTTCATGTACTGTTGAAGCCTGGCTTGGAGAATTTTGATCATTAGCGTGTGGCATGAGTGTAATTGTGCGATACTTTGAACATTCTTTGGCATTGCCTTTCTTTGGGATTGAAATGGAAACTGACCTTTTCCAGGCCCTACATTATGAACCATGCTGTGTAGGGCCCCCCAAGATGGATGGGTCATGGTGGAGAGTTCTGATAAAACATGGAGGAGGTGGGCTGGGTTGGGCGCTCTTAGTTTCTGCAGGGCAATTCACTCATATGCATCAGATTGTTATGCATATGTCTTCAGGAGGAACTGGGACTCCGTTTTTATCACTGAACTGTTTGTCTTTCCTTTGTTCCTATTATCCTTCACTTCCCTAATTAGTAATTGCTTGAATCTGGTCTTTAGAATTCAGGGAGGGCCTAAGAGACTAAAGCCTTTTTCTACAAACAAAAATGGGGGAAACTGAAGGGCTTTTTAACCCGGCGGGGTGGGGGTGAGGGTCCCACGGGGTCCTGCTCAGTTTTAATCCCCTTTTTTTCTTTGATATCCTCAGTCCTTAGGGGAACAGGAGCAGAACGAGAAAGGGAATAAAGTTTTGAAAAGAGAGGTTAATCATAAACTTGGCAGAGGAACTCAGTTTTAAGGAAATTGGGTTTTAGCACTTCACACATGAAGTGAGGTTATGTTGTTTCATCCCCAAATTGAAAGCAATCCCCAGTGTGTAGCAGAATCACAATAAATTAATTACCAAAATAATAGCTGGTTTGTGGGTAAAGAGATTGCAAGGCCAGAAGGCTGGCTTGTGACTTATAGATTGTCAAAAATCACTCAGTTTCCAATAATTTTGATGACTTTTAGGCTTCTCAGCTTACCTATATATCTTCATCATCATGTTCTTAATGGTCTGTGGAATTCCCAGCTCTTACAATTGACTAGCAGTTGTTAGTTGAGGGTGGGTCTGCAACAGAGAAGGGCTAGATTAGGAAATACTCAGGCCCTCCCCTTCTGCTTAGTACTCAGCTTCGTTAGGTGATAGGGACTCAGCCCAGATGGAGAAAGCATATTCTAGGCACAGTCAGAGTGAATGTGGGTGATGAACTAGGGAGAAGTTACAAGGCAAATTGTTTCAAATTTGTTTTATTTTGTACATGAAACCCTTACTTGTTAGCACTTTTAAAATAATTGATAAACTTGACTATGTGTATTTTCACTCTTAGACTCTGCTGTGGATGTAGCCTCCTACATCAATGACTTTGGACTTAAAATTTTTTTTTTTTTTTTTTGTCCTTGTTCTACTTGAGTTTAGACTTTCAGCAAATTGTCTTTATGTCTCTCCATCCTACCTCTGACATGCCTTGCAAATTCACCCGTAACCAAATCTGTTTAATGAAGCTCACAAAAACTAAGCCAACGTGAGACCTGGGAGTGAAATCCAGTGGTCCTGATTTTTTTATTCACTAACGATCCACCTCTATCCCATCTCCCACCCCCAGGTCAGGACAGGTTATAGTATTTCAGGCTTTTGGTTTTATTGATCAAGTCATCCATCTCTCATTCTGCAAAGTCAGGGTCCTTAAGTACTTCTGTGGATCCATAAGAACTCTTCTTCTTGAGCCATGCTTGACTTTGTCATTGATATTATTTACTATGTCTGATAATAAATAGTTTTTTAAACTAAGATGTCAGAGTGAGCAGGAAGGATTAGCTAGAATACCAAATGTCTCCCTGCTGGAGAAAGGCATGAGGATGCACTGTCCTCATCATAAAGCTGATGTTATATCTCTGAATAGAACCTTAACATAATTCTTACCTTAGAAATTCTTATTTAGCTGTCTAAGACTGCCTTTCTCATATGTCTAAACAATAATCTGTTTTTTAAATTATATATTTATTTATTGATATAAATAATTTTTAAAGTCTTCATTGAATGTATTTCTGCTTTATATATCTTAGTATTTTTGGCCATGAGGTATATGGGATCCTAGCTTCCTGACCAGGGATCAAACCCATACTTCCTGCATTGAAGGGTGAAGTCTTAACCACTGGAACACCAGAGAGGTACCTAATTAGGACATCAGCTGGGTTCTTCCACAGTGGCTTCACTAAAAGATGAAAGAGTTGTATTTCTCTCTTGATCTGGAAATACTTTGTTAGTAATGTTTATGAAAAAGAGATCCTGTGGGTTAATTGTTCACAGAATTAGTTTGCTGTTTTCTCTACCAGTCGTTTATGATTCTTCTTTTCCTAACTTTTCCATGATCCCTATTATTTCCCAGACCTTTCCCTCTGTGATCTTAGGGAGACTAGTGCAGCTGTGCTCTGCCACAGCTCTCACATCTGCCTGTGCGGCTCCAGCCAGTCCATTCTGAAGGGAATCAGCCCTGGGGTTTCTTTGAAGGGACTGACGCTAAAGCTGAAACTCCAGTACTTTGGCCACCTCATGCGAAGGGTTGACTCATTGGAAAAGACTCTGATGCTGGGAGGGACTGGAGGCAGGAGAAGAAGGGGACAACAGAGGATGAGATGGCTGGATGGCATCACGGACTCGATGGGCGTGAGTCTGAGTGAACTCCAGGAGTTGATGATGGACAGGGAGGCCTGGCATGCTGCAGTTCATGGAGTCGCAAAGAGTGGGACACAACTGAGCAACTGAACTGAACTTACCTGGGGCAGTTTGCTTTATTTATTTATTTTTTCATTTTTTTCTCTTTTTTCAGTGACCATCACCACAATCCTATTTATTTATTTTAAGCTTTTTATTTTGTACTGAGGTATATCCAGTTAACAAACAATGTTGTGATAATTTCAGGTGAAAAGTGAAGGCACTCAGCCATACATGTACATGTACCCATTTTCTCCCAAACTGAGGCATCTTGGGTTACATGCTGGGCAGGTTCCTGAAGAAGTGGGTAGGAACTGAGTCTTTGGACATTAAGTCATTGGTTAAAGATGTGGAAGAACTTGCTGTCTGAGTAAACCCTATTATGAATCTTTTTCCAAGCAAATAATCACTCTTGATCTTATCTTCTATGCAAATGCTGATTTCCACGTTTAAGTCTTAAAGCACACCCATCTGTATATTTATCTACATAATGGTCACTCCCCCCGTCTTACAATTGAAAATTAGATAATTTTCCTTTACTCATTCTTTTATGACAGAAAATCTCCTATCTCTATTTTGGTAATACTCTTGGAGGTCCCAGCAAAATGATCATATCTCTGTTTCAGTCTGAAGATAAAACAGGCAGAGTGTATACTACAGAATGAGGTACCCAGAGCCAAGTTAGTGAACTACTGATGACTTTTCAAAAAGTTACAGTAAATCATGATTTCCTCACAAAATATAGACATGTTTGCTTTTGGCATTTAATTTTAAAACATGCTCAGATATGTTTTTCCTCTCCCTCTCCCACTATGGGTTGATTCCTTCATATAAATGAAAAATAAGTCATCTTGGAGTCATGCATGAAGAAAATTTTCCTTTTCTGATTCTGACAGTGATTATTTTGCTTTGAGATAGGATCTCTCCTTCTGGGGCTAGCTGAAACATCAATGAAATAAATATAATTCAGAATTGAGTATAAAGATAAAACTTACCTTTGTACCTTTAAATACATATTTGAAAAAAAAAATGCTGTTATTTTATGGATTTTCTTTCTTTGTCATATCGTTACTGATTCAAACCAGAGAACTAAATCTTAATATTCTGCCCAAGATAAGGTGCTGTTTTGTGCCAAAGCAGAAAATGCCAATAAAAAATAGGGAGGTCCCAACCCAACTATGTTTTTCCTAATGGACTTCAGTCACTCAGTCGCTTCCACCTCTTTCTGACCCCATGGACTGCAGCACACCAGGCTTCCCTGGCCATCACCAACGCCTGGAGTTCACTCAAACTCAGGTCCATTGACTCGGTGATGCCATCCAACAATATCATCCTCTGTCGTCCCCTTCTCTTGCCTTTAATCTTTCCCAGCATCAGAGTTTTTTCCAATGAGTCAGTTCTTCACATCAGGTGGCCAAAATATTGGAGATTCAGCTTCAGTAAAAGTCCTTCCAATGAATATTCAGGACTGATTTCCTTTAGGATGGTCTAGTTGGATCTCCTTGCAGTCCAAGGGACTCTCAAGAGTCTTCAATGCCACAGATCAAAAGCATCAATTCTTCGGTGCTCAGCTTTCTTTATAGCCCAACTCCCACATCCATACATGACTACTGGAAAAACCATAGCTTTGACTAGACTGACTTTGGTTGGCAAAGTAATGTCTCTGTTTTTTAATATGCTGTCTAGGTTGGTCATAGCTTTTCTTCCAAGGAACAAATGTCTTTTAATTTCATGGCTGCAGTCACCATCTGCAGTGATTTGGGAGCACAAAAAAGTGAAGTCTATCACTGTTTCCCCATCTGTTTGCCATGAAATGATGGAACCAGATGCCATGATCTTCATTTTTTGAATGTTGAGTTTTAAGCCAACTTTTTCCCTCTCCTCTTTCACTTTCATCAAGAGGCTCTTTAGTTTTTATTCGCTTTCTGCCTTAAATGTGGTATCATCTGCATATCTGAGGTTATTGATTATTTCTCTTGCCAATCTTGATTCCAGCTTCTGCTTCATCCAGCCCAGCATTTCGCATGATATACTCTGCATATAATTTAAATAAGCAAGGTAACAATATACAGGCTTGATGTACTCCTTTCCCGATTTGAAACCAATCTGTTGTTCCATGTTCAGTTCTAACTTTTGCTTCTTGATCTGTATACAGGTTTCTCAGGAGGCAGGTCAAGTGGTCTGATATTCCCATCTCTTTAAGAATTTTGCAGTTTGTTGTGATCCACACAAAGGCTTTGGCATCATCAATAAAGCAGAAGTAGATGTTTTTCTGTAACACTCTTGCTTTTTTCATGATCCAATGGATGTTGACAGTTTGATCTCTGGTTCCTCTGCTTTTTCTAAATCCAGCTTGAACATCTGAATTTCATAGTTCACATACTGTTGAAACCTGGCTTGGAGAATTTTGAGCATTACTTTGCTAGCTTGTGAGACAAGTGCAATTGTGCAATAGTTTGAGCATTCTTTGGCATTGCTTGTCTTTGGGATTGGGATGAAAACTGACCTTTTCCAGTCCTGTGACCATGGCTGAGTTTTCCACATTTGCTGGCATATTGAGTTCAGCACTTTCACAACATCATCTTTTAGGATTTGAAATAGTTTAACTGGAATTCCATCACCTCCACTAGATTTGTTTGTAGTGATGCTTTCTAAGGCCTGCTTGACTTCACATTTCAGGATGTCTGGCTCTAGGTGAGTGATCACACCGTTGTGATTATCTGGGTCATGAAGATCTTCTTTTTACAGTTCTGTGTATTCTTGCTACCTTTTCTTAATATCTTCTGTTACTATTAGGTCCGTACCATTTCTGTCCTTTATTGTGTCCATCTTTGCATGAAAGTTTCCCCTGGTATCTCTAATTTTCTTGAAGAGATCTCTAGTCTTTCCCATTCATTGTTTTCCTCTATTTCTTTGCATTGATCACTGA